>CM023616.1:22605247-22627747 GCA_013358685.1 Antennarius maculatus
TGTTCGCATCCTGACCCCCCCCAGAACGGAGACGACCCGTGGCAGGAAAATCATTTACTGGGGAGGCAGGGGGGGCGAGAGGAACAAACAGCCAACTGGGTTCAGCTCGTCAGGCCGACGCACAAACAACTCAGAGGTTTCTGGACACCACACGGCATGGGGGGGCAGTCTCGCCTCAGCGGCGATGGGCGGGTCTCAGGTGGGCGTTCCCTCAACAGGAAGTTCACCTGAGCCTGAGTCTGCTGGACCAATGCTGAAGCTGAAGCTGAGGAAGAGGAGGAGGAGAAAGAGGAGGAGGGGGAGGACTGTTTGGACTGAAGCTAATTGCCCCAGAATGAGGTCATTGTTGCCGTGGCGACCTTTTGTTCCTATAATTATCGGACACAAACAAACTTCAGAGACAAAATCCTTTCCAGTTATTCCTGTCATGAACATCTGGAGCAACGTGTGCGCGCGTGTGTGTGTGTGTGTGTGTGTGTGTGTGACCCTACCAGGTCTCTCAGGGCAGAAAGCAGCAGCCAAACGGGACGCGGGGGATTGGGGCCCCCAGGGGACACGCCCACTCTGAGCAGCGGAGGCCCCGCCCAGCGGCGGCACACGAGGTCGGGTCAGGAGAGGCCCAGCATGATGGAGGTGGTGTAGGCCAGCATGTCGCTCATGACCACGCTGAAAAGCCCCGAAGACGTCCATGGACCTGCAGGAGACGAGGGGGCGGAGTCATGAGGACAGACCATCAAACAGATGCGGCTCGAAGCTCCGCTGGCATTGGTCAGAGCTGATTTTCTGATGTCAGCGGGTCAAACCAGGTCAGACCGGGTCAGACCTCTGCCTCTGATGTCAGCACAGGATTCCTCTGACGCCGACGGAGCTCCTGGTCTTCCAAGGGCCTCGGTTGAGGTTTGATGTTTTTATAAATGCCAGGCGCTACTTATCAGATTATCCTCCTGACATATATTCATCAGGAGGAGAAAACGTTTGGGGACTTCAGGATGCATTGACGGGGTGTCGGCTCTTCACAGACGCCTGATTGGATCTCTGCTGCAAGCATCACCAGACACAGGTTCAAAAGATCCGTCCAGGTAACAGACAGGTAGACGGAGCCGCCGACGTTCAGGAACGAGACAAACAGGAGGCATCGCTGGGATGGAGAGAAAACAAAGACCCAAACCCAACTTACCCTAACCCTACTAATTCTAACTCAGCTATCCCTAACCCTACTAACCCTAACTCAGCTATCTCTAACCCTACTAACCCTAACTCAGCTATCCCTAACCCTACTAACCCTAACTCAGCTATCTCTAACCCTACTAACCCTAACTCAGCTATCCCTAACCCTACTAACCCTAACTCAGCTATCTCTAACCCTACTAACCCTAACGCAGCTATCCCTAACCCAACTAACCCTAACTCAGCTATCCCTAACCCAACTAACCCTACCTCAGCTATCCCTAACCCTACTAATTCTAACTCAGCTATCCCTAACCCTACTAACCCTAACTCAGCTATCCCTAACCCAACTAACCCTAACTCAGCTATCCCTAACCCAACTAACCCTAACCCAACTAACCCTGACTCAGCTATCCCTAACCCTAACTCAGCTATCCCTAACCCTAACCCAGCTATCCCTAACCCAACTTATCCTAACTCAGCTATCCCTAACCTTACTAACCCTAACTCAGCTATCCCTAACCCAACTAACCCTAACTCAGCTATCCCTAACCCAACTTACCCTAACCCTACGATCCCTAACCCTAAACCCCTAACACTAACCCTAATTCAACTAACCCTAACTCAATTAACCCTAATCCATCCGAGATGAGTCAGCAGTTCATCAGAGAAAAGACCAGTTAGGTTGGGGTTAGGGTTAGGCTGGGGTTAGGGATTAGGTGGGGGTTAGGGTTAGGTTAGGGTTAGGGTTAGGGTTAGGAGGGTTAGGGTTGGGGTTAACCCCAACCCAACGAACCCTATCTCAACTAACCCTAATCCATCCTAGATGACTCAAAAGTTCATCAGAAAAAAGAACAGTTCACCTTTACCCGAACTCCAACCAAACCCCTAACCTAACCCTAACCTAACCCCTTAACCCCAAACTAACCCCAAACCCCAACCTAACCCTAACCTAACCCCAACCTAACCCTAACCCCAACCTAACCCTAAACCCCTAACCCCAACCTAACCCCTAACCTTAACCCCAACCCCTAACCTAACCCCATAACCCTAACCTAACCCCTAACCTTAACCCTAACCTAACCCTAACCCCAACCTAACCCTAACCCCAACGTAACCCTAAACCCCTAACCACAACCTAACCCCTAACCCTAACCTAACCCCTAACCTTAACCCCAACCCCTAACCTAACCCCATAACCCTAACCTAACCCCTAACCTTAACCCCAACCTAACCCTAACCTAACCCCAACCTAACCCTAACCTAACCCCAACCTAACCCAACCTAACCCTAAACCCCTAACCCCAACCTAACCCCTAACCTAACCCCTAACCCTAACCTAACCCCTAACTTTAACCCCAACCTAACCCCAACCTAACCCGTAACCTAACCCCAACCTAACCCGTAACCTAACCCCAACCTAACCCGTAACCTAACCCTAACCTAACCCCAACCTAACCCCTAACCTAACCCTAACCCCAACCTAACCATGACCTAACCCCTAACCCTAAACCTAACCGAAACCCAAACTGTAAAATGGGGCTAGCGTGGAGCTAGCATGGGGCTATCGTGGGGCTAACGGTGGTGTAGACCAGCCTCCCTGAACATGAAACGCAGCAGCAGACGGGACTCAGAGCCAGATTGCTAACGACCTCGTTAAGAGTCGCGTTAATTAGAAGCGCTTGTTTAAGAGGAAGACGACGCGTGGAGAGTTTCTGAGGGGGGGGGGCATTCTAATCAGCACTGAGAGCAATGAATTCATCACATCTGGGGTCAAAGGTCACACATGGAAATTAATCTGTCGTACTTTCTGAAACCAACACTTAGTCCCCACAGAAAGAAACGATGTGTAAAGTAACACAATCACACACAATAACACACACACACACACACACACACACACACACACACACACACACACACACACACACACACACACACACACAGGTTTTAATTTCCTCTCAGGAAATGAGATTCTGTTATTAATGCAGGACAGAAATCCTGATCCAGGAGGCGACGACGTCCGATGAGTGACAGCTAGATCTGATCACCACTAAGAGACCTGATGAAGATCTGAGGAGGGGGAGGAGGAAGAGGAGGAGGAGGAGGAGGAAGAGGAGGAGGGGAGGAGGAGGAGGGGAGGAGGAAGAGGAAGAGGAAGAGGAGGAGGAAGAGGAGGAGGAGGAAGAGGAGGAGGGGAGGAGGAAGAGGAAGAGGAAGAGGAGGAGGAAGAGGAGGAGGGGAGGAGGAGGAGGGGAGGAGGAGGAGGAAGAGGAGGAGGAGGGAGAGGAGGAGGAGGAGGAAGAGGAGGAGGGAGAGGAGGAGGAGGGGAGGAGGAAGAGGAAGAGGAGGAGGAAGAGGAGGGGGGAGGAGGAGGAGGAAGAGGAGGAGGGGAGGAGGAGAAGGAAGAGGAGGAGGGGAGGAGGAGGAGGAGGAGGAAGAGGAAGAGGAGGAGGAGGAGGAAGAGGAAGAGGAGGGGGGGGAGGAGGAGGAAGAGGAGGGGGAGGAGGAGGAGGAGGAAGAGGAAGAGGAGGGGGAGGAGGAGGAAGAGGAAGAGGAGGGGGAGGAGGAAGAGGAAGAGGAAGAGGAGGAGGAGGAAGAGGAGGAGGAACAGCCACTACCTGTTCCTCTGGTACGTAAGTTTGTGTTTTACTGCCTGTGGCGTCTGCAGAGGAGTATGTGTGTTTGTTTGTGTGTTTGTTTGTGTGTGTGTGTTTGTGTGTGTGTGTTTGTGTGTGTGTGTTTGTTTGTGTGTGAGTTTATTTGTGTGTGTGTGTTTGTGTGTTTGTCTGTGTGTGTGTTTGTGTGTGTGTGTTTGTTGGTGTGTTTGTGTGTTTGTCTGTGTCTGTGTTTGTGTGTTTGTTTGTTTGTTGGTGTGTTTGTCTGTGTGTTCGTTCGTGAGTTTGTGTTTGTGTGTTTGTGTGTGTTTGTGTGTTTCCTGCCTGTGGTGTCTGCAGAGGAGTGTTTTTAATCAGTTAATCAGAGTTCATTTTGCCTCTAAATCTAATTAGACCTGTGTGTGTGTGTGTGTGTGTTGTGGGGGGTGAACCCTAATGAAATGCCGTGTGTGTCGACCTGTGACAAATGCAGGCAGCAGGAGCCAATCACAGCGTGTCGTCCCTCAAGGTGAGCAGCAAAACAAAAACAAATTAACACTGGAGGACGAATCAGACGCCAGGAGCCAATCCGAGACAGGAAGTGACTCCACAGGTGGAACGAGTACTAGTACTACTAACTACTACTAATACTATACTATTAACTACTACTAATGCTACTACGACTAACGGCTAATACCACTAACGCCTACTAATACTACTAATACTACTAACTACTACTAATACTACTAACTACTAGTAGTACTACTGATGACCACTAAGTTGTCGGTTCCGTGTGTGTGTGTGTGTGTGTGTGTGTGTGTGTGACAGCGGTACTGATGGGTGGGTCAGATGGTGTGACCCCAACCTGTGGTGACTGACCTTTACACCAACTGTTCTTTCATGAACACACACCACACACACACACACACACACACACACACACACACACACACACACACACACACACACACACCATCCAGTCTGCTGTGAATAAATCCTCTTCAAGGTCAAAGGTCACATACTGGAGACCGACTGTGGCGTCTTTCCATACGGGGTTAACTTTCTGTGGGTGACCCGGGAGGAGCAGACAGGAAGTTGTGACAGGAAGTTGTGACAGGAAGTTGTGACAGGAAGTTGTGACAGGAAGTTGTGACAGGAATTTGTGACAGGAAGTTGTGACAGGAAGTTGTGACAGGAAGTTATGACAGGAAGTTGTGACAGGAAGTTGTGACAGGAAGTTGTGACAGGAAGTTGTGACAGGAAGTTGTGACCTGGAGGAAGTGATGCTCTGATTGGGGGGAGGGGCTATTGGAGGAGGCGTTGAGATGCGTCGGACAAGATTAATACGCTGTCGTCTGCATCTGAAATGCCCCGCAGACAAGAACCTGATGTCTGCAGATACCCCAGAACCCCCATCCTGCCCCGGTGGGCCGGTCGGGGGGGGACGAGCTGTGGAATGGTGCCGACGTCTAGAAATGTCCCGTCTGACGGCTCAACACAAGTCTACCACTCAAATAACGCTCTGTGTGTGTGTGTGTGTGTGTGTGTGTGTGTGGGTGGGTGTGTGTGTGTGTGTGATTGACGGGTGCAGCTGTCTTTCACCTGTCCATCCGTCCTCACCCTCGTCTCCTCCATCAAGCAGAAACAAAATGTGAACTATTAACTATTAAACTATTAACTATTAAAACCCTGAAAACCTAACGATTCATTCAGTTCTGACATGAATTTATCAGAGTGACAAACATACGACAGTCTAAACACACTGACCCCTCGTTCCTCGTGGTTAATGCGTTCCAGGAAACACACAATTAATGAATTCCGCGATAGAGCGACAAACTATTAATTTATGGTAATTTAAAAGTTCCTGAACCCCCCCATACTGATATTAAACCACCTTCTACCTGTACCACCTTTAAAACACTGTTTAAGCACTTTAAGTGTTCCTTTAACACACACACGGATGCTGTCAGCCAATAGAATGCGTGTACGGTGTCACATGACTACATACTAACAATCAGTGATGTAGTGAAGCCGTGCGTCTTGAAGGGTGGATAAACGAGGGATTGGTGTATGTATAATGTGTATCTATAGGTAATGGGCCTGACCCCTAACCCCATGACCTAGTGCATGCTGGGAGAGGCCTGACCCCTCAACACACAGGTGCCCCCCACCCCCCCAGCTCTCACCAGGTGCTGCTGTGGAGGTGGAAGCGGTACAGGTGCCCCCCTGACCCCCTGGTGGTCCAACGGGCCCTGCTTGTTGCTGCTCAGTGCCTTGAACCCCCCCTACATGTCGACACCCCCCAGGAGCAGGACCCTGAAACGCAGAGGGGGAGGGGCTTCAGATGAGTGTTGCTCACCCAAACAGGAAGTTCAGTTTTACTTTTCCACTAATGAGACAAAGCAGAGAACTTTTTAATGAAGGGAAAACGAGGGGGGGGGGGTACACCAATACAACAACAGCCATCTGACAGCGTCCAATCAGAAGCAGCCAGAGCCGTGTGAGCAGTTTGTCCCACCAGAGGATCTATCGGTGACCCCCCCGACCAGTGTGGACCCCCCCAGGAACACCTGGTCTGTGCTGTGACGTCACAGGAAGTGTCATGTGACGGTAGAACCGTTTTGCTGACGCGGCGTGAGCCCAGAGAGAACTGGGGGGAGAGGGGGGTGAGATGACAGGGGCGGGGGCAAGGGTCGCCTCTCCTCCCGTCTCCAGCAGCTAATTGCTCCTTACATCCCTCACCCCCCCTTGCTGCTCCCTGTGAGTCAAATGATGCTGCTGCCGACAGTCGCCGTGACGATGGCGCTGGACGGAGGGATGGAGGAGGTGATGGACGGAGGGGGGGTCAGGAGAGGAAGAACGACAGGAAGGAGGTGAAGGAAGGGATTCATCATCGTCTTCCTCTGCAGCCGCGTGTGTGTGTGTGTGTGTGTGTGTGAGCGCCAGCGGGGTGAAAACGCTGCAGACAGCGCCATCTGCTGGCTGTGGGTGGAGCCGTTCACTACCTCCAGGTGCGGTTCCTCCAGGTGACCTCCTGTTGTTCTAAAGCAGGGGTGTGAAACATGCGGCCCGTGGGCCAGGGCCGGCCCTCCAGGAGGTCCAGCCCAGACCTCTATGGTCTATTTCCTTCCTGACCCTGGAAGGCTTCCGTCAGGTCCGACCGGCCTGACCAGGACACACCGTCAACGTAAGGATCTAACAACCAATAGGAAGCAGCGCTCAGCCTGGAGGCGTGTTGAGGTCCTGAGCGCAGCGTGGAGCCTGGATCCGGTCTCAGGAACACGTCAGACTGGATCCGGTCTCAGGAACACGTCAGACTGGATCCGGTCTCAGGAACACGTCAGACTGGATCCGGTCTCAGGAACACGTCAGACTGGATCCGGTCTCAGGAACACGTCAGACTGGATCCGGTCTAAGGAACACGTCAGACTGGATCCGGTCTAAGGAACACGTCAGACTGGATCCGGTCTCAGGAACACGTCAGACTGGATCCGGTCTCAGGAACACGTCAGACTGGATCCGGTCTCAGGAACACGTCAGACTGGATCCGGTCTAAGGAACACGTCAGACTGGATCCGGTCTAAGGAACACGTCAGACTGGATCCGGTCTCAGGAACACGTCAGACTGGATCCGGTCTAAGGAACACGTCAGACTGGATCCGGTCTCAGGAACACGTCAGACTGGATCCGGTCTCAGGAACACGTCAGACTGGATCCGGTCTCAGGAACACGTCAGACTGGATCCGGTCTCAGGAACAAGTCAGACTGGATCCGGTCTCAGGAACACGTCAGACTGGATCCGGTCTCAGGAACACGTCAGACTGGATCCGGTCTCAGGAACACGTCAGACTGGATCCGGTCTCAGGAACACGTCAGACTGGATCCGGTCTCAGGAACACGTCAGACTGGATCCGGTCTAAGGAACACGTCAGACTGGATCCGGTCTAAGGAACACGTCAGACTGGATCCGGTCTAAGGAACACGTCAGCGACCTAAGGAGGCGTGTTGTTTGACCGGCGTCAATAAAAACAATTAAAGCGTCACGACACGCTGATTGATGGCGCTGAGTCAGCGCTGCACTCACTGATGTCGACTCACCGCTCTATTCACGCCGCCGTCGATGGCGACCAGCATCACCAGCGCCGTCATCGTGCTCCAGCACCTGGGCGTATGGGGGCGGGGCCGACAGTTTCCGTAGTGACCAGCTGTGGCACAACTCGTCCGTCAGCTTACCCCCAAACAAGTAGAGGTCAACCTGTGTGTGTGTGTGTGTGTGTGTGTGTGTGTGTGTGTGGAGAACCTCCAGAGCATTTCATTTGTATGGTAATGAAGGAGCGCTGGGAATGCAGGGAGTTCTAGTTCCTCCTGCGGCGCCGCAGAGGTCATCCAGCGTCTCCTGAACGTCACCTGAATGTCTCCTGAACCTATCCTGAACGTCTCCTGAACGTCTCCTGAAACTATCCTGAACGTCACCTGAACGTCTCCTGAACCTATCCTGAACGTCCCCTGATCGTCTCCTGAAACTATCCTGAACGTCTCCTGAACGTCTCCTGATCGTCACCTGAATGTCTCCTGAATGTCACCTGAACGTCTCCTCATCGTCTCCTGAACGTCACCTGAACGTCTCCTGAACGTCTCCTGAACGTCTCCTGAATGTCACCTGAACGTCTCCTGAACCTATCCTGAACGTCCGCTGATCGTCTCCTGAAACTATCCTGAACGTCTCCTGAACGTCTCCTGATCGTCACCTGAATGTCTCCTGAACGTCACCTGAACGTCTCCTGAACGTCTCCTGATCGTTACCTGAACGTCTCCTGAACGTCACCTGAACGTCACCTGAAGGTCCCCTGATCGTCACCTGAACGTCTCCAGAACGTCACCTGTACGTCTCCTGATCGTCACCTGAACGTCTCCTGAACGTCACCTGAAGGTCTCCTGAACGTCTCCTGAAACTATCCTGAAAGTCTCCTGAACGTCACCTGAAACTATCCTGAAGTCTCCTGAACGTCTCCTGAACCTATCCTGAACGTCCCCTGATCGTCTCCTGAAACTATCCTGAACGTCTCCTGAACGTCACCTGATCGTCACCTGAACGTCTCCTGAACGTCTCCTGAATGTCACCTGAACGTCTCCTGATCGTCTCCTGAACGTCACCTGAACGTCTCCTGATCGTCTCCTGAACGTCACCTGAACGTCTCCTGAACGTCTCCTGAACGTCACCTGAACGTCACCTGAACGTCACCTGAACGTCCCCTGATCGTCACCTGAACGTCTCCTGATCGTCACATGAACGTCTCCTGAACGTCACCTGAACGTCTCCTGAACGTCTCCTGAACGTCTCCTGAAACTATCCTGAAAGTCTCCTGAACATCACCTGAACGTCTCCTGAAACTATCCTGAAAGTCTCCTGATCGTCTCCTAAAACTATCCTGAAGTCTCCTGATCGTCTCCTGAAACTATCCTGAAGTCTCCTGAACGTCTCCTGAAACTATCCTGAAGTCTCCTGAACGTCTCCTGAAACTATCCTGAACGTCCCCTGATCGTCACCTGAACGACTCCTGAACGTCACCTGAACGTCACCTGAACGTCTCCTGAACGTCTCCTGAACGTCTCCTGAAACTATCCTGAAGTCTCCTGAACGTCTCCTGAAACTATCCTGAACGTCCCCTGATCGTCTCCTTAAGTCTCCTGATCGTCTCCTGAAACTATCCTGAAGTCTCCTGAACGTCTCCTGAAACTATCCTGAAGTCTCCTGAACGTCTCCTGAAACTATCCTGAACGTCCCCTGATCGTCACCTGAACGTCTCCTGAACGTCACCTGAACGTCTCCTGAACGTCTCCTGAACGTCTCCTGAAACTATCCTGAAGTCTCCTGATCGTCTCCTGAAACTATCCTGAAAGTCTCCTGAACGTCTCCTGAACGTCACCTGATCGTCTCCTGAACGTCACCTGAACGTCACCTGAACGTCCCCTGATCGTCTCCTGATCGTCTCCTGACCGTCTCCTGATCGTCTCCTGAACGTCTCCTGATCGTCTCCTGAACGTCTCCTGAACGTCACCTGAACGTCTCCTGAACGCCTCCTGAACGTCACCTGAACGTCTCCTGATCGTCACCTGAACGTCTCCTGAACGTCTCCGGAACGTCTCCTGAACGTCTCCTGAACGTCTCCTGAACGTCTCCTGAACGTCACCTGAACGTCTCCTGAACGTCACCTGAACGTCTCCTGAACGTCCCCTGATCGTCTCCTGAACGTCACCTGAACGTCACCTGAACGTCACCTGAACGTCTCCTGAAACTATCCTGAACGTCCCCTGAACGTCTCCTGAACGTCACCTGAACGTCTCCTGATCGTCTCCTGAACGTCTCCTGATCGTCTCCTGAACGTCTCCTGATCGTCTCCTGAACGTCTCCTGAACGTCACCTGAACGTCACCTGAACGCCTCCTGAACGTCACCTGAACGTCACCTGAACGTCTCCTGATCGTCACCTGAACGTCTCCTGAACGTCTCCGGAACGTCTCCTGAACGTCTCCGGAACGTCTCCGGAACGTCTCCTGAACGTCTCCTGAACGTCACCTGAACGTCTCCTGAACGTCTCCTGAACGTCTCCTGAACGTCTCCTGAACGTCACCTGAACGTCTCCTGAACGTCCCCTGATCGTCACCTGAACGTCTCCTGATCGTCTCCTGAACGTCTCCTGAACGTCTCCTGAAACTATCCTGAAAGTCTCCTGAACATCACCTGAACGTCTCCTGAAACTATCCTGAAAGTCTCCTGAACATCTCCTGAAACTATCCTGAAGTCTCCTGAACGTCTCCTGAAACTATCCTGAAGTCTCCTGAACGTCTCCTGAAACTATCCTGAACGTCTCCTGAACGTCACCTGAACGTCTCCTGAACGTCACCTGAACGTCACCTGAACGTCTCATGAACGTCTCCTGAACGTCTCCTGAAACTATCCTGAAAGTCTCCTGAACGTCTCCTGAAACTATCCTGAAGTCTCCTGAACGTCACCTGATCGTCTCCGGAACGTCACCTGATCGTCTCCTGAACGTCTCCTGAACGTCACCTGAACGTCACCTGAACGTCACCTGAACGTCTCCTGAAACTATCCTGAACGTCCCCTGATCGTCTCCTGAACGTCACCTGAACGTCTCCTGATCGTCTCCTGAACGTCTCCTGATCGTCTCCTGAACGTCTCCTGATCATCTCCTGAACGTCTCCTGAACGTCACCTGAACGTCACCTGAACGCCTCCTGAACGTCACCTGAACGTCTCCTGAAACTATCCTGAAGTCTCCTGAACGTCTCCTGAAACTATCCTGAACGTCCCCTGAACGTCACCTGAACGTCTCCTGAACGTCACCTGAACGTCTCCTGAACGTCTCCTGAACGTCTCCTGAAACTATCCTGAAGTCTCCTGATCGTCTCCTGAAACTATCCTGAAAGTCTCCTGAACGTCTCCTGAACGTCCCCTGATCGTCTCCTGAACGTCACCTGAACGTCACCTGAACGTCTCCTGAAACTATCCTGAACGTCCCCTGATCGTCTCCTGATCGTCTCCTGACCGTCTCCTGATCGTCTCCTGAACGTCTCCTGATCGTCTCCTGAACGTCTCCTGAACGTCACCTGAACGTCACCTGAACGTCTCCTGAACGTCACCTGAACGTCTCCTGATCGTCACCTGAACGTCTCCTGAACGTCTCCTGAACGTCTCCTGAACGTCTCCTGAACGTCTCCTGAACGTCTCCTGAACGTCTCCTGAACGTCTCCTGAACGTCACCTGAACGTCTCCTGAACGTCCCCTGATCGTCTCCTGAACGTCACCTGATCGTCACCTGAACGTCACCTGAACGTCTCCTGAAACTATCCTGAACGTCTCCTGATCGTCTCCTGAACGTCACCTGAACGTCTCCTGATCGTCTCCTGAACGTCTCCTGATCGTCTCCTGAACGTCTCCTGATCATCTCCTGAACGTCTCCTGAACGTCACCTGAACGTCACCTGAACGTCTCCTGAACGTCACCTGAACGTCACCTGAACGTCTCCTGAACGTCACCTGAACGTCTCCTGAACGTCTCCGGAACGTCTCCTGAACGTCTCCGGAACGTCTCCGGAACGTCTCCTGAACGTCTCCTGAACGTCACCTGAACGTCTCCTGAACGTCTCCTGAACGTCTCCTGAACGTCACCTGAACGTCTCCTGAACGTCCCCTGATCGTCACCTGAACGTCTCCTGAACGTCTCCTGAACGTCTCCTGAACGTCTCCTGAAACTATCCTGAAAGTCTCCTGAACATCACCTGAACGTCTCCTGAAACTATCCTGAAAGTCTCCTGAACATCTCCTGAAACTATCCTGAAGTCTCCTGAACGTCTCCTGAAACTATCCTGAAGTCTCCTGAACGTCTCCTGAAACTATCCTGAACGTCCCCTGATCGTCACCTGAACGTCTCCTGAACGTCACCTGAACGTCACCTGAACGTCTCATGAACGTCTCCTGAACGTCTCCTGAAACTATCCTGAAAGTCTCCTGAACGTCTCCTGAAACTATCCTGAAGTCTCCTGAACGTCACCTGATCGTCTCCGGAACGTCACCTGATCGTCTCCTGAACGTCTCCTGAACGTCTCCTGAACGTCACCTGAACGTCTCCTGAACGTCTCCTGAACGTCTCCTGAACGTCTCCTGAACGTCACCTGAACGTCTCCTGAAACTATCCTGAAAGTCTCCTGAACGTCTCCTGAAACTATCCTGAAGTCTCCTGAACGTCTCCTGAAACTATCCTGAACGTCCCCTGATCGTCTCCTGAACGTCTCCTGAACGTCTCCTGAACGTCTCCTGAAACTATCCTGAACGTCTCCTGAACGTCTCCTGAAACTATCCTGAAGTCTCCTGATCGTCTCCTGAAACTATCCTGAACGTCTCCTGAACATCACCTGAACGTCTCCTGAAACTATCCTGAAAGTCTCCTGAACGTCTCCTGAACGTCTCCTGAACGTCTCCTGAACCTATCCTGAACGTCTCCTGAACATCACCTGAACGTCTCCTGAAACTATCCTGAAGTCTCCTGATCGTCTCCTGAAACTATCCTGAAGTCTCCTGAACGTCTCCTGAAACTATCCTGAAGTCTCCTGATCGTCTCCTGAAACTATCCTGAACGTCTCCTGAACGTCTCCTGAAACTATCCTGAAGTCTCCTGAACGTCTCCTGAAACTATCCTGAACGTCTCCTGAACGTCACTTGAAACTATCCTGAACGTCTCCTGAACGTCTCCTGAAACTATCTTGAACGTCTCCTGATCGTCTCCTGAACATCTCCTGAAACTATCCTGAACGTCTCCTGAAACTATCCTGAACGTCTCCTGAAACTATCCTGATCGTCTCCTGATCGTCTCCTGAACGTCTCCTGAAACTATCCTGATCGTCTCCTGATCGTCTCCTGATCGTCTCCTGAACGTCTCCTGAAACTATCCTGAACATCTCCTGAAACTATCCTGAACGTCTCCTGAACGTCTCCTGAAACTATCCTGAACGTCTCCTGAAACTATCATGAACATCTCCTGAAACTATCCTGAACGTCACCTGAACGTCTCCTGAAACTATCCTGAAAGTCTCCTGAACGTCTCCTGAAACTATCCTGAAGTCTCCTGAACGTCACCTGATCATCTCCTGAACGTCACCTGATCGTCTCCTGAACGTCTCCTGAACATCTCCTGAACGTCTCCTGATCGTCACCTGAACGTCTCCTGAACGTCTCCTGAAACTATCCTGAAAGTCTCCTGAACGTCTCCTGAAACTATCCTGAAGTCTCCTGAACGTCTCCTGAAACTATCCTGAACGTCCCCTGATCGTCTCCTGAACGTCTCCTGAACGTCTCCTGAACGTCTCCTGAACGTCTCCTGAAACTATCCTGAAAGTCTCCTGAACGTCTCCTGAAACTATCCTGAAGTCTCCTGATCGTCTCCTGAAACTATCCTGAACGTCTCCTGAACATCACCTGAACGTCTCCTGAAACTATCCTGAAAGTCTCCTGAACGTCTCCTGAACGTCTCCTGAAACTATCCTGAACATCTCCTGAAACTATCCTGATCGTCTCCTGAACGTCTCCTGAAAGTCTCCTGAACGTCTCCTGAAACTATCATGAACATCTCCTGAAACTATCCTGAACGTCACCTGAACGTCTCCTGAAACTATCCTGAAAGTCTCCTGAACGTCTCCTGAAACTATCCTGAAGTCTCCTGAACGTCACCTGATCATCTCCTGAACGTCACCTGATCGTCTCCTGAACGTCTCCTGAACGTCTCCTGATCGTCACCTGAACGTCTCCTGAACGTCTCCTGAACGTCACCTGAACGTCTCCTGAAACTATCCTGAAAGTCTCCTGAACGTCTCCTGAAACTATCCTGAAGTCTCCTGAACGTCTCCTGAAACTATCCTGAACGTCCCCTGATCGTCTCCTGAACGTCTCCTGAACGTCTCCTGAACGTCTCCTGAACGTCTCCTGAAACTATCCTGAAAGTCTCCTGAACGTCTCCTGAAACTATCCTGAAAGTCTCCTGAACGTCTCCTGAAACTATCCTGAAGTCTCCTGATCGTCTCCTGAAACTATCCTGAACGTCTCCTGAACATCACCTGAACGTCTCCTGAAACTATCCTGAAAGTCTCCTGAACGTCTCCTGAACGTCTCCTGAACGTCTCCTGAACGTCTCCTGAACGTCTCCTGAAACTATCCTGAAGTCTCCTGATCGACTCCTGAAACCATCCTGAAGTCTCCTGAACGTCTCCTGAAACTATCCTGAAGTCTCCTGAACGTCTCCTGAAACTATCCTGAAGTCTCCTGAATGTCTCCTGAAACTATCCTGAACGTCTCCTGAAACTATCCTGAAGTCTCCTGAACATCTCCTGAAACTATCCTGAACGTCTCCTGAACGTCACATGAAACTATCCTGAACGTCTCCTGAACGTCTCCTGAAACTATCTTGAACGTCTCCTGATCGTCTCCTGAACATCTCCTGAAACTATCCTGAACGTCTCCTGAAACTATCCTGAACGTCTCCTGAACGTCTCCTGAAACTATCCTGATCGTCTCCTGAACGTCTCCTGAACGTCTCCTGAAACTATCCTGAACATCTCCTGAAACTATCCTTAACGTCACCTGATCGTCTCCTGAACGTCTCCTGAAACTATCCTGAACGTCTCCTGAAACTATCCTGAAAGTCTCCTGAACATCACCTGAACGTCTCCTGAACGTCTCCTGAATGTCACCTGAACGTCTCCTGAAACTATCCTGAAAGTCTCCTGAACGTCTCCTGAAACTATCCTGAAGTCTCCTGATCGTCTCCTGAAACTATCCTGAACGTCTCCTGAACATCACCTGAACGTCTCCTGAAACTATCCTGAAAGTCTCCTGAACGTCTCCTGAACGTCTCCTGAAAATATCCTGAACATCTCCTGAAACTATCCTGATCGTCTCCTGAACGTCTCCTGAAACTATCCTGAACGTCTCCTGAAACTATCATGAACATCTCCTGAAACTATCCTGAACGTCACCTGAACGTCTCCTGAAACTATCCTGAAAGTCTCCTGAACGTCTCCTGAAACTATCCTTAAGTCTCCTGAACGTCACCTGATCATCTCCTGAACGTCACCTGATCGTCTCCTGAACGTCTCCTGAACGTCTCCTGATCGTCACCTGAACGTCTCCTGAACGTCACCTGAACGTCACCTGAACGTCTCCTGAAACTATCCTGAAAGTCTCCTGAACGTCTCCTGAAACTATCCTGAAGTCTCCTGAACGTCTCCTGAAACTATCCTGAACGTCTCCTGATCGTCTCCTGAACGTCTCCTGAACGTCTCCTGAACGTCTCCTGAACGTCTCCTGAAACTATCCTGAAAGTCTCCTGAACGTCTCCTGAAACTATCCTGAAAGTCTCCTGAACGTCTCCTGAAACTATCCTGAAGTCTCCTGATCGTCTCCTGAAACTATCCTGAACGTCTCCTGAACATCACCTGAACGTCTCCTGAAACTATCCTGAAAGTCTCCTGAACGTCTCCTGAACGTCTCCTGAACGTCTCCTGAAACTATCCTGAAGTCTCCTGATCGTCTCCTGAAACCATCCTGAAGTCTCCTGAACGTCTCCTGAAACTATCCTGAAGTCTCCTGAACGTCTCCTGAAACTATCCTGAAGTCTCCTGAATGTCTCCTGAAACTATCCTGAACGTCTCCTGAACCTATCCTGAAGTCTCCTGAACATCTCCTGAAACTATCCTGAACGTCTCCTGAACGTCACTTGAAACTATCCTGAACGTCTCCTGAACGTCTCCTGAAACTATCTTGAACGTCTCCTGATCGTCTCCTGAACATCTCCTGAAACTATCCTGAACGTCTCCTGAACCTATCCTGAACGTCTCCTGAACGTCTCCTGAACGTCTCCTGAAACTATCCTGATCGTCTCCTGATCGTCTCCTGAACGTCTCCTGAAACTATCCTGAACCTCTCCTGAAACTATCCTTAACGTCACCTGATCGTCTCCTGAACGTCTCCTGAAACTATCCTGAACGTCTCCTGAAACTATCCTGAACATCTCCTGAAAAAACTATCCTGAACGTCACCTGAACGTCTCCTGAACGTCTCCTGAAAGTCTCCTGAAACTATCCTGAAAGTCTCCTGAACATCACCTGAACGTCTCCTGAAACTATCCTGAAAGTCTCCTGAACGTCTCCTGAACGTCTCCTGAACGTCACCTGAACGTCACCTGAACGTCTCCTGAACGTCTCCTGAACGTCTCCTGAAACTATCCTGAAAGTCTCCTGAACGTCTCCTGAAACTATCCTGAACGTCTCCTGAAACTATCCTGAACGTCTCCTGAACGTCTCCTGAACGTCTCCTGAAACTATCCTGAAAGTCTCCTGAACACCTGAACGTCTCCTGAAACTATCCTGAAAGTCTCCTGAACGTCTCCTGAAACTATCCTGAAAGTCTCCTGAACATCACCTGAACGTCTCCTGAAACTATCCTGAACGTCTCCTGAACGTCACCTGAACGTCTCCTGAACGTCACCTGAACGTCTCCTGAACGTCACCTGAACGTCTCCTGAACGTCTCCTGATCGTCACCTGAACGTCTCCTGAACGTCTCCTGAACGTCACCTGAACGTCTCCTGATCGTCTCCTGAACGTCCCCTGATCGTCTCCTGAAACTATCCTGAACGTCTCCTGAACGTCTCCTGAAACTCTCCTGAACGTCCCCTGATCGTCACCTGAACGTCTCCTGAACGTCACCTGAACGTCACCTGAACGTCCCCTGATCATCACCTGAACGTCTCCTGATCGTCACCTGAACGTCTCCTGAACGTCACCTGAACGTCTCCTGAACGTCTCCTGAACGTCTCCTGAAACTATCCTGAAAGTCTCCTGAACATCACCTGAACGTCTCCTGAAACTATCCTGAAAGTCTCCTGATCGTCTCCTGAAACTATCCTGAACGTCCCCTGATCGTCACCTGAACGACTCCTGAACGTCACCTGAACGTCACCTGAACGTCTCCTGAACGTCTCCTGAAACTATCCTGAAAGTCTCCTGAACGTCTCCTGAAACTATCCTGAAGTCTCCTGAACGTCTCCTGAAACTATCCTGAACGTCCCCTGATCGTCTCCTGAACGTCTCCTGAACGTCTCCTGAAACTATCCTGAACGTCTCCTGAAACTATCCTGATCGTCTCCTGAACGTCTCCTGATCGTCTCCTGAACGTCTCCTGATCGTCTCCTGAACGTCTCCTGATCGTCTCCTTGTGAAGGAACACCAGAGTCTGTTAACGCCTCCTGAGATGGTTCTCACTGGGTTCTAGATGGTTCTCGCTGCTGGTATCTGGTGAACGCTGCACTGGACCACCATCTCCTGCTGGTTGGAGGCAGGAACCATCAGCTGGTGGTTTCCTGGAGTCCTGGACGACGGTTTGGACCTTGGGTTCCACCAGCAGCACCTCTCTGGAGCGTCTTCACAGGTTTGGAATCTACCTGGGACTGGTGTCTGGCTTGTGCAGCCCTGCAGCAGCAGAACCTGGACCGACCCAGATCACCTGTGGAACCAGGTGTGGAGAACCTGGAGACTGAAGCCTGGAGCTGAAGGTGTGTTTCATTAATTGATCGTCTCCAGGAGGCCACAAACACACGCTACAGACTGATCTCCTTCAGGCTCCACATTCAGCTGAACATCCATCTTCATCGTCCCGCCACACATCCCATAATGACATCCCATAATGACATCCCATAATGACCTCCTGGACTGGAGACGCGTAAATGACCTCCAGACCGTGACAGGCTGATCTAAATGGTGGATGGTTGTGACCGTCTCCGCAGAGGTGAGATGAATAACGGACCCTCTGACCCCCCCCACACCAGAGGAGGAGTTACCTGGTGAAGAGCCAATGAGTGGCCGTATCAGCAGAGGGGGCCGCCGCCCACAGGGACCGCCCTCCAGACGCCAGTCTGCAGCGAGTCGTCACGACCTGAGGAGCAAAAATAAAGACCTGACAAATACAGGAAGTTAAGAAAATAAAGACCTGACAAATACAGGAAGTTAAGAAAATAAAGACCTGACAAATACAGGAAGTTAAGAAAATAAAGACCTGACAAATACAGGAAGTTAAGAAAATAAAGACCTGACAAATACAGAAAGTTAAGAAAATAAAGTCCTGACAAATACAGGAAGTTAAGAAAATAAAGACCTGACAAATACAGGAAGTTAAAAAAATAAAGTCCTGACAAATACAGGAAGTTAAGAAAATAAAGTCGTGACAAATACAGGAAGTTAAGAAAATAAAGACCTGACAAATACAGGAAGTTAAGAAAATAAAGACCTGACAAATACAGGAAGTTAAGAAAATAAAGACCTGACAAATACAGGAAGTTAAGAAAATAAAGACCTGACAAATACAGGAAGTTAAGAAAATAAAGACCTGACAAATACAGGAAGTTAAGAAAATAAAGACCTGACAAATACAGGAAGTTAAGAAAATAAAGACCTGACAAATACAGGAAGTTAAAACTCCGTCCCAGCAAACTGATTGATTCTGGTTTCATTAACTTTATTGATCTGATCAGAACCAGAACATTCTGCTGATCAGCTCTCCGTCCACTGGTGTTTACGTCACTGGTCCAGCAGGGGGCAGCACTACACCAATGATCTGACACACACCACCGCACACACCATTACACACACACACCTCCAGCTCCATCATTACATTCACTCAACAACACTCAGCTCTGTGTGTGTGTGTGTGTGTGTGTGTGTGTGTGTGTGTGTGTGTGTGTGTGTGTGTGATCTGACAGACAGCTTCCAGTTTGGTTTGTTACAGAGAAATTCCCATCGTTCTGGCTCCACCCCCATGTGATGACATCACAGCAGCAGAGCTGGATGCATGCAGAGGTCACAGGTCACAGGTCACAGTACAACCAGAACCCAGAGCAGAACCGGATTTCAGACCAGAGCCGACCCTCTAGAGAACATCTGGACCTGAACGGGTCCACCTGAGGTCCAGGAGGGTCTCTGTGGTTCCTCTGAGTCCATCAGGACCAGTTCCTCTGACTGGTGACACCAGAACGCATCCTCAAACCCACAGGAGCCCTGACGCCCGGCGATGACGTCACTTGAGCACCACTTACCTGAACCCCCGCAGTGCTGGCACCGGTCCCGACCCAGCCGTGGTCGCACGCGAGGCTCCCGTTAACGCGGCTCCCGTTAACGCGGCTCCCGGTCCGTCCATAACGTCACGCTGCAGCTCCGGATCTACCGGAGCGCGCGCCGTCAGAGCATGGCGGGTAACCGGACAGGACAGACACGTGAAAGTTTCCCGGAAGCTGCTACTCCACCCGGAAACATCCGCTCCGACACGCGCCGCCGCAGCGCGCGCGTCCCGCGAGTCCACCAGACAACCTCCTCCTTTTCCGGTGTCACCGAGGAACGGCCACGCGGCTGCGTGAACGGCGCGCACCGCTGCAACAGGTGGACGCGCGCCAGGTGCCCCCCCCCTCCCTTTAACATTAACCAGCTGATTGGATAGAACTACAAACGTCATCAATTAGTCCAGGGCTGATAATCCCATACGTCATCAGCGTCAGTCTGACGTCACTGCAGGTGGACCTCTTCCGGTCCAGAAACTGGTTTGTGATGAAGTAACACACACCGTCCAGAGGGGGGCGGCAGCGGCTCGCGCCGTGTCGCAGCTGCTGTGACGTCACAGTAAACGCTCTCGTTTGAATGAAATCTACGTCAGTAAAGAGTTTACTGACTGTTGACTGACTGTCTGTGTCCATCAGCCTGTTTACTGACTGTCTGTGTCCATCAGCCTGTTTACTGACTGTGTCCATCAGCCTGTTTACTGACTGTTTGTGTCCATCAGCCTGTTTACTGACTGTCTGTGTCCATCAGCCTGTTTACTGACTGTTTGTGTCCATCAGACTGTTTACTGACTGTCTGTGTCCATCAGCCTGTTTACTGACTGCTTGTGTCCATCAGACTGTTTACTGACTGTCTGTGTCCATCAGCCTGTTTACTGACTGTATGTGTCCATCAGACTGTTTACTGACTGTCTGTGTCCATCAGACTGTTTACTGACTGTCTGTGTCCGTCAGCCTGTTTACTGACTGTCTGTGTCCGTCAGCCTGTTTACCGACTGTCTGTGTCCATCAGACTGTTTCTGACTGTCTTTGTCCATCAGCCTGTTGACTGACTGTCTGTGTCCGTCAGCCTGTTTACTGACTGTCTGTGTCCGTCAGCCTGTTTACCGACTGTCTGTGTCCATCAGACTGTTTCTGACTGTCTTTGTCCATCAGCCTGTTGACTGACTGTCTGTGTCCGTCAGCCTGTTTACTGACTGTCTGTGTCCATCAGACTGTTTACTGACTGTCTGTGTCCATCAGACTGTTTCCTGACTGTGTCCATCAGCCTGTTTACTGACTGTTTGTGTCTTTCAGACTGTTTAGTGACTGTCTGTGTCCATCTGACTGTTTCTGACTGTCTGTGTCCATCAGCTTGTTTACTGACTGTCTGTGTCCATCACACTGTTTACTGACTGTGTCCATCAGCCTGTTGACTGACTGTCTGTGTCCATCAGCCTGTTTCTGACTGTCTGTGTCCATCAGACTGTTTACTGACTGTCTGTGTCCATCAGCCTGTTTACTGACTGTCTGTGTCCGTCAGCCTGTTTACTGACTGTCTGTGTCCATCAGCCTGTTTCTGACTGTCTGTGTCCATCAGCCTGTTGACTGACTGTCTGTGTCCATCAGCCTGTTTCTGACTGTCTGTGTCCATCAGCCTGTTTACTGACTGTCTGTGTCCATCAGACTGTTTACTGACTGTGTCCATCAGCCTGTTTACTGACTGTCTGTGTCCATCAGACTGTTTACTGACTGTGTCCATCAGCCTGTTTACTGACTGTGTCCATCAGCCTGTTTCTGACTGTCTGTGTCCATCAGCCTGTTTACTGACTGTCTGTGTCCATCAGCCTGTTTCTGACTGTCTGTGTCCATCAGCCTGTTTACTGACTGTCTGTGTCCATCAGCCTGTTTCTGACTGTCTGTGT
The DNA here is from genome assembly GCA_013358685.1 of Antennarius maculatus. Classification (NCBI taxonomy): domain Eukaryota; kingdom Metazoa; phylum Chordata; class Actinopteri; order Lophiiformes; family Antennariidae; genus Antennarius; species Antennarius maculatus. The sequence goes on from CM023616.1 coordinate 22,626,586, forward strand.
CCATCAGCCTGTTTACTGACTGTCTGTGTCCATCAGACTGTTTCTGACTGTCTGTGTCCATCAGCCTGTTTACTGACTGTGTCCATCAGCCTGTTTCTGACTGTCTGTGTCCATCAGACTCTTTACTGACTGTGTCCATCAGCCTGTTTCTGACTGTCTGTGTCCATCAGCCTGTTTACTGACTGTCTGTGTCCATCAGCCTGTTGACTGACTGTCTGTGTCCATCAGCCTGTTTCTGACTGTGTCCATCAGCCTGTTGACTGACTGTCTGTGTCCATCAGCCTGTTTCTGACTGTCTGTGTCCATCAGCCTGTTTACTGACTGTCTGTGTCCATCAGACTGTTTCTGACTGTCTGTGTCCATCAGCCTGTTTACTGACTGTCTGTGTCCATCAGCCTGTTTCTGACTGTCTGTGTCCATCAGACTGTTTACTGACTGTGTCCATCAGCCTGTTTCTGACTGTCTGTGTCCATCAGCCTGTTGACTGACTGTCTATGTCCATCAGCCTGTTTCTGACTGTCTGTGTCCATCAGCCTGTTTCTGATTGTCTGTGTCCATCAGCCTGTTTACTGACTGTCTGTGTCCATCAGCCTGTTTACTGACTGTCTGTGTCCATCAGCCTGTTGACTGACTGTCTGTGTCCATCAGCCTGTTTCTGACTGTCTGTGTCCATCAGCCTGTTTACTGACTGTCTGTGTCCATTAGCCTGTTTCTGACTGTCTGTGTCCATCAGCCTGTTTACTGACTGTCTGTGTCCATCAGCCTGTTTCTTACTGTCTGTGTCCATCAGCCTGTTTACTGACTGTCTGTGTCCATCAGCCTGTTTACTGACTGTCTGTGTCCATTAGCCTGTTTCTGACTGTCTGTGTCCATCAGCCTGTTTACTGACTGTCTGTGTCCATCAGCCTGTTTCTGACTGTCTATGTCCATCAGCCTGTTTACTGACTGTCTGTGTCCATCAGACTGTTTACTGACTGTGTCCATCAGCCTGTTTACTGACTGTCTGTGTCCATCAGACTGTTTACTGACTGTGTCCATCAGCCTGTTTCTGACTGTCTGTGTCCATCAGCCTGTTTACTGACTGTGTCCATCAGCCTGTTTCTGACTGTCTGTGTCCATCAGCCTGTTTACTGACTGTCTGTGTCCATCAGACTGTTTCTGT
>CM023616.1:22640247-22667747 GCA_013358685.1 Antennarius maculatus
TATAATGCTCACATAGATTCACGATGGTGTCGTGTTCACACGTGTTTGTTTGTTTGTTTGTTTGTTTATAATGCTCACATAGATTCACGATGGTGTCGTGTTCACACGTGTTTGTTTGTTTGTTTGTTTATAATGCTCACATGGATTCACGATGGTGTCGTGTTCACACGTGTGTGTTTGTGTGTTTGTTTGTTTGTTTGTTTATAATGCTCACATGGATTCACGATGGTGTCGTGTTCACACGTGTGTGTTTGTTTGTTTGTTTGTTTGTTTATAATGCTCACATAGATTCACGATGGTGTCGTGTTCACACATGTGTGTTTGTGTGTTTGTTTGTTTGTTTGTTTATAATGCTCACATGGATTCACGATGGCGTCGTGTTCACACGTGTGTGTTTGTTTGTTTGTTTGTTTGTTTATAATGCTCACATGGATTCACGATGGTGTCGTGTTCACACGTGTGTGTTTGTTTGTTTGTTTGTTTGTTTATAATGCTCACATTGATTCACGATGGTGTCGTGTTCACTTGTGTTTGTTTGTTTGTTTGTTTATAATGCTCACATGGATTCACGATGGTGTCGTGTTCACACGTGTTTGTTTGTTTGTTTGTTTGTTTGTTTATAATGCTCACATAGATTCACGATGGTGTTGTGTTCACACGTGTTTGTTTGTTTGTTTGTTTGTTTGTTTATAATGCTCACATAGATTCACGATGGTGTCGTGTTCACACGTGTGTGTTTGTTTGTTTGTTTATAATGCTCACATGGATTCACGATGGTGTCGTGTTCACAAGTGTTTGTTTGTTTGTTTGTTTATAATGCTCACATCGATTCACGATGGTGTCGTGTTCACATGTGTTTGTTTGTTTGTTTGTTTATAATGCTCACATAGATTCACGATGGTGTCGTGTTCACACGTGTTTGTTTGTTTGTTTGTTTGTTTATAATGCTCACATGGATTCACAATGGTGTCGTGTTCACACGTGTTTGTTTGTTTGTTTGTTTGTTTATAACGTTCTGAGCTGACTTTGATCAGTGTTTGTTGAATACTTTGAATATGTGAACAGAAACAAACAGTTGTTTATCATCACCATCATGTCATGTGACCGGCGTGACGCTGATGGTGTCATGTGACCGGCGTGATTCTGATGGTGTCATGTGACCGGCGTGATTCTGATGGTGTCATGTGACCGGCGTGACGCTGATGGTGTCATGTGACCGGCGTGATGCTGATGGTGTCATGTGACCGGCGTGATTCTGATGGTGTCATGTGACCGGCGTGACGCTGATGGTGTCATGTGACCGGCGTGATGCTGATGGTGTCATGTGACCGGCGTGACGCTGATGGTGTCATGTGACCGGCATGACGCTGATGGTGTCATGTGACCGGCGTGACGCTGATGGTGTCATGTGACCGGCGTGATTCTGATGGTGTCATGTGACCGGCGTGATTCTGATGGTGTCATGTGACCGGCGTGACGCTGATGGTGTCATGTGACCGGCGTGATGCTGATGGTGTCATGTGACCGGCGTGATTCTGATGGTGTCATGTGACCGGCGTGACGCTGATGGTGTCATGTGACCGGCGTGATGCTGATGGTGTCATGTGACCGGCGTGATTCTGATGGTGTCATGTGAACGGCGTGACACTGATGGTGTCATGTGACCGGCGTGATGCTGATGGTGTCATGTGACCGGCGTGATTCTGATGGTGTCATGTGACCGGCGTGACGCTGATGGTGTCATGTGACCGGCGTGATGCTGATGGTGTCATGTGACCGGCGTGACGCTGATGGTGTCATGTGACCGGCGTGATGCTGATGGTGTCATGTGACCGGCGTGATTCTGATGGTGTCATGTGACCGGCATGATTCTGATGTTGTCATGTGACCGGCGTGACGCTGATGGTGTCATGTGACCGGCGTGACGCTGATGGTGTCATGTGACCGGCGTGATTCTGATGGTGTCATGTGACCGGCGTGATTCTGATGGTGTCATGTGACCGGCGTGACGCTGATGGTGTCATGTGACCGGCGTGACGCTGATGGTGTCATGTGACCGGCGTGACGCTGATGGTGTCATGTTACCGGCGTGATTGTGATGGTGTCATGTGACCGGCGTGATTCTGATGGTGTCATGTGACCGGCGTGATTCTGATGGTGTCATGTGACCGGCGTGACGCTGATGGTGTCATGTGACCGGCGTGATTCTGATGGTGTCATGTGACCGGCGTGATTCTGATGGTGTCATGTGACCGGCGTGACGCTGATGGTGTCATGTGACCGGCGTGATTCTGATGGTGTCATGTGACCGGCGTGAAGCTGATGGTGTCATGTGACCGGCGTGATGCTGATGGTGTCATGTGACCGGCGTGATTCTGATGGTGTCATGTGACCGGCATGATTCTGATGGTGTCATGTGACCGGCGTGACGCTGATGGTGTCATGTGACCGGCGTGACGCTGATGGTGTCATGTGACCGGCGTGATTCTGATGGTGTCATGTGACCGGCGTGATTCTGATGGTGTCATGTGACCGGCGTGACGCTGATGGTGTCATGTTACCGGCGTGATTGTGATGGTGTCATGTGACCGGCGTGATTCTGATGGTGTCATGTGACCGGAGTGATGCTGATGGTGTCATTTGACCGGCGTGATTCTGATGGTGTCATGTGACCGGCGTGACGCTGATGGTGTCATGTGACCGGCGTGATTCTGATGGTGTCATGTGACCGGCGTGATTCTGATGGTGTCATGTGACCGGCGTGACGCTGATGGTGTCATGTGACCGGCGTGATTCTGATGGTGTCATGTGACCGGCGTGATTCTGATGGTGTCATGTGACCGGCGTGATTCTGATGGTGTCATGTGACCGGCGTGACGCTGATGGTGTCATGTGACCGGCGTGATTCTGATGGTGTCATGTGACCGGCGTGATTCTGATGGTGTCATGTGACCGGCGTGAGTCTGATGGTGTCATGTGACCGGCGTGACGCTGATGGTGTCATGTGACCGGCGTGACGCTGATGGTGTCATGTGACCGGCGTGACGCTGGTGGATGTTCTTCTTCACGCCTGAGCACAGGTTCCTGTGGCGCTCTGAGGTCACTGCCGTGTGAACGCTGCAGCCAGAGATCCTGACCGATGTGCCGCTAGACGCTGGGGGTGACACGTGCAAACAGGGTGGGGCTCTGCCCCCCCCCTGACCTGTTTAGGGCGGAGCCCCGACCACACAGACCTGTGATTGGTCTAACAGCGTGTCACCGGTCTGATCCGGATCACGTGAAGGCGTTGAGCGACTGAACCCACGCCCCGACACGGTTCTACTGAGCACAACCACGTTCCTGACACGTCACGCGTGTTTAACACTCATCTGAATCACTGCATGCGTGTAGCTGTTTGTAGATGGAGCCTACTGTAGACTCCACACGTGTCTGAAGGTAGCGTGAGCAGCTCTGTCATGTGACGGTGGTTCTGGTCTGACAGGGGATCTGGTCTGACAGGGGGGTCTGGTGTGACAGGGGGGTCTGGTCTGACAGGGGGTCTGGTCTGACAGGGGATCTGGTCTGACAGGGGGGTCTGGTGTGACAGGGGGTTCTGGTGTGACAGGGGGGTCTGGTCTGACAGGGGGTCTGGTCTGACAGGGGGGTCTGGTGTGACAGGGGGGTCTGGTCTGACAGGGGGTCTGGTCTGACAGGGGGTTCTGGTCTGACAGGGGGTTCTGGTCTGACAGGGGGTCTGGTCTGACAGGGGGTTCTGGTCTGACAGGGGGTTCTGGTCTGACAGCGCCCCGTTGGCGTTCCAGCGCCGTTGGTTTGGGCCTCTGGGGGAACACTTTTCTCACGTTCAGGCGTGATTTCCTGCCCACCTGCAGGGTGCTGGCGTGTCTGACACGCCTCCCGCTTAGCGGCGGCGCTGCACACGCATCACGTGTTGACATTTCTGGAGCAGCCGAGCGTCGAGCGTTCACCACCGACCAATCATCTGTCAGCGCCGCTGCCTCAGCTTCACGGTGCGCCAGATCTCCTTTCAGATCTGTTCTCCTTCCCATGATGCCTCTGTGTTTGGGTCTGTCAGACGAGCCTGCGAGGCTGTGGTCATGTGACTCCATCAGGTGACCTGACTCCCCTGACAGAGATGCCTCATGTTCACCTGTTTGCTGATGACTCCGTGGTTTACCTCTGTGTCTCCAGGGAAACCTGGTCCCACTGGTCCCACTGGTCCCACTGGTCCCACTGGTCCCACTGGTCCCACTGGTTCCACTCACACCTGGTGCTCACACCGGTGTGTTCCCTGCCAGCGCCTCTGGTGGACCCAGACCTCCCGTCGGATGCGTTGCTGGTTCTCTGGTCGTATGTTTGTCCATCCAGTTTTCCCATCACCAGCGTTTACCTTGGCTGTTGCTGCACTTTGCTGCAAAGCCTTGTGGGAAATGGTGTGTTTGTGTTGGACACGGTGGAGCGGTCGCTCCAGCTCTGGAGGGACGTGACCTCTGACCTGGATGTCATCTCACCAGGAGACGGGACGTGAACTGTGTTATCTGCTGTCCTGATCGTTTGGTGATGTCTGTCAGATCATTAGCGTGATTCTGCACACGCGTGTTGTGACTGAAGCCTGAACTGCATTCCAGCCCGAGGCGCTGTCGGGACCTGCAGGCTCGCAGTCGGGCAGGAATGCAGCCGCCTGCAGGCGTGTCCTCAGGAACACGTATGATCACCGCAGCAGGAGGAGGCTCCTCACTTCTGATGGATGTGATGGATGTGTTGGATGTGTTGGATGTGTTGGATGTGATGGATGTGTTGGATAGTGTTGGATGTGTTGGATGTGTTGGATGTGATGGATGTGTTGGATGTGTTGGATGTGTTGGATGTGATGGATGTGTTGGATAGTGTTGGATGTGTTGGATGTGTTGGATGTGATGGATGTGTTGGATGTGATGGATGTGATGGATGTGTTGGATGTGTTGGATAATGTTGGATGTGATGGATGTGTTGGATGTGTTGGATAGTGTTGGATGTGTTGGATGTGTTGGATGTGATGGATGTGTTGGATGTGATGGATGTGTTGGATGTGTTGGATGTGTTGGATGTGTTGGATAGTGTTGGATGTGTTGGACGTGTTGAATGTGTTGGATAGTGTTGGATGTGTTGGATACTGTTGGATGTGATGGATGTGTTGGATGTGTTGGATAGTGTTGGATTGTGTTGGATAATGTGGATGTGATGGATGTGTTGGATGTGATGGATGTGTTGGATGTGTTGGATGTGTTGGATGTGTTGGATAATGTTGGATGTGATGGATGTGATGGATGTGTGGATAATGTGGATGTGTTGGATAATGTTGGATGTGTTGGATGTGTTGGATGTGATGGATGTGCCATGGATGTGTGGATAATGTTGGATGTGTTGGATGTGGATGGAGTGTTGGATTAATGTTGGATGTGATGGATGTGATGGATGTGTTGGATGTGATGGATGTGTTGGATGTGTTGGATGTGACTGGATGTGTGTTGGATGTGATGGATGTGTTGGATAATGTTGGATGTGATGGATGTGCTGGATGTGATGGATGTGTTGGATAATGTTGGATGTGATGGATGTGTTGGATCATGTTGGATGTGATGGATGTGTTGGATAATGTTGGATGTGTTGGATGTGATGGATGTGTTGGATGTGTTGGATGTGTTGGATAATGTTGAATGTGATGGATGTGTTGGATGTGATGGATGTGATGGATGTGTTGGATGTGTTGGATAATGTTGAATGTGATGGATGTGTTGGATGTGATGGATGTGTTGGATTATGTTGGATGTGATGGATGTGTTGGATGTGATGGATGTGTTGGATAATGTTGGATGTGATGGATGTGTTGGATGTGATGGATGTGATGGATGTGTCGAATGTGATGGATGTGTTGGATGTGTTGGATAATGTTGAATGTGATGGATGTGTTGGATGTGATGGATGTGTTGGATGTGTTGGATGTGATGGATGTGTTGGATGTGTTGGATGTGATGGATGTGTTGGATAATGTTGGATGTGATGGATGTGATGGATGTGTTGGATGTGTTGGATAATGATGGATGTGTTGGATAATGTTGGATGTGTTGGATGTGATGGATGTGATGGATGTGTTGGATAATGTTGGATGTGATGGATGTGTTGGATAATGTTGGATGTGATGGATGTGCTGGATAATGTTGGATGTGATGGATGTGATGGATGTGTTGGATAATGTTGGATGTGATGGATGTGTTGGATAATGTTGGATGTGATGGATGTGTTGGATAATGTTGGATGTGATGGATGTGTTGGATGTGATGGATGTGTTGGATAATGTTGGATGTGTTGGATGTGATGGATGTGATGGATGTGTTGGATGTGTTGGATGTGATGGATGTGTTGGATAATGTTGGATGTGATGGATGTGTTGGATAATGTTGGATGTGATGGATGTGCTGGATAATGTTGGATGTGATGGATGTGTTGGATAATGTTGGATGTGTTGGATGTGATGATGTGATGGATGTGTTGGATGTGTTGGATGTGATGGATGTGATGGATGTGTTGGATAATGTTGGATGTGATGGATGTGTTGGATAATGTTGGATGTGATGGATGTGTTGGATAATGTTGGATTTGATGGATGTGTTGGATAATGTTGGATGTGATGGATGTGTTGGATAATGTTGGATGTGTTGGATGTGATGGATGTGATGGATGTGATGGATGTGTTAGATGTGTTGGATGTAATGGATGTGTTGGATGTGTTGGATGTGATGGATGTGATGGATGTGTTGGATAATGTTGGATGTGATGGATGTGTTGGATGTGTTGGATTGTGATGGATGTGATGGATGTGTTGGATGTGTTGGATGTGATGGATGTGTTGGATAATGTTGGATGTGTTGGATGTGTTGGATGTGTTGGATGTGTTGGATGTGATGGATGTGTTGGATGTGATGGATGTGATGGATGTGATGGATGTGTTGGATGTGTTGGATGTGATGGATGTGTTGGATGTGTTGGATGTGATGGATGTGTTGGATAATGTTGGATGTGTTGGATGTGATGGATGTGTTGGATGTGTTGGATGTGATGGATGTGTTGGATATTGGATGTGTTGGATGTGATGGATGTGATGGATGTGATGGATGTGTTGGATAATGTTGGATGTGTTGGATGTGATGGATGTGTTGGATGTGTTGGATGTGATGGATGTGTTGGATGTGTGGATGTGTTGGATATGTTGGATGTGTTGGATGTGATGGATGTGTTGGATGTGATGGATGATTTGGATGTGTTGGATGTGATGGATGTGATGGATGTGTTGGATGTGATGGATGTGTTGGATGTGATGGGTGTGTTGGATGTGTTGGATGTGATGGATGTGATGGATGTGTTGGATGTGATGGATGTGTTGGATGTGTTGGATAACGTTGGATGTGTTGGATGTGATGGATGTGTTGGATGTGTTGGATGTTATGGATGTGATGGATGTGTTGGATGTGATGGATGTGTTGGATGTGTTGGATAATGTTGGATGTGTTGGATGTGATGGATGTGTTGGATGTGTTGGATGTGATGGATTGTGTTGGATGTGTTTGGATGTGATGGATGTGTTGGATGTGATGGATGTGTTGGATGTGTTGGATGTGTTGGATAATGTTGGATGTGTTGGATGTGATGGATGTGTTGGATGTGTTGGATGTGATGGATGTGTTGGATGTGTTGGATGTGTTGGATATGTTGGATGTGTTGGATGTGATGGATGTGTTGGATGTGATGGATGTGTTGGATGTGTTGGATGTGATGGATGTGTTGGATGTGATGGATGTGATGGATAATGTTGGATGTGTTGGATGTGATGGATGTGTTGGATGTGTTGGATGTGATGGATGTGTTGGATGTGATGGATGTGTTGGATGTGTTGGATGTGATGGATGTGATGGATGTGTTGGATTGTGATGGATGTGTTGGATGTGTTGGATAATGTTGGATGTTGTTGGATGTGTTGGATAATGTTGGATGTGTTGGATGTGTTGGATATGTTGGATGTGTTGGATGTGTTGGATGTGATGGATGTGTTGGATGTGTTGGATGTGTTGGATAATGTTGGATGTGTTGGATGTGATGGATGTGTTGGATGTGTTGGATGTGATGGATGTGTTGGATGTGATGGATGTGTTGGATGTGTTGGATGTGATGGATGTGATTAATGTGTGGATGTGATGGATGTGTTGGATAATGTTGGATGTGTTGGATGTGTTGGATGTGTTGGATAATGTTGGATGTGTTGGATGTGATGGATGTGTTGGATAATGTTGGATGTGTTGGATGTGTTGGATAATGTTGGATGTGTTGGATGTGATGGATGTGTTGGATGTGTTGGATGTGATGGATGTGATGGATGTGTGGATGTGTTGGATGTGATGGATGTGTTGGATGTGTTGGATGTGTTGGATTTGTTGGATGTGATGGATGTGTTGGATGTGTTGGATGTGATGGATGTGATGGATGTGTTGGATGTGATGGATGTGATGGATGTGTTGGATGTGTTGGATGTGATGGATGTGTTGGATAATGTTGGATGTGTTGGATGTGTTGGATGTGTTGGATGTGTTGGATGTGATGGATGTGTTGGATAATGTTGGATGTGTTGGATGTGATGGATGTGTTGGATGTGTTGGATGTGATGGATGTGTGGAATGTGTTGGATGTGTTGGATGTGATGGATGTGATGGATGTGATGGGTGTGTTGGATGTGTTGGATGTGATGGATGTGTTGGATGTGATGGATGTGTTGGATGTGATGGATGTGTTGGATGTGTTGGATGTGATGGATGTGTTGGATGTGATGGATGTGATGGATGTGATGGGTGTGTTGGATGTGTTGGATGTGATGGATGTGATGGATGTGTTGGATGTGATGGATGTGTTGGATCGTGTTGGATAATGTTGGATGTTGGATGTGATGGATGTGTTGGATGTGTTGGATGTGATGGATGTGATGGATGTGTTGGATAATGTTGGATGTGATGGATGTGTTGGATGTGTTGGATGTGATGGATGTGTTGGATGTGTTGGATGTGTTGGTAATGTGGATGTGTTGGATGTGCATGGATGTGTTGGATGTGTTGGATGTGATGGATGTGTTGGATGTGTTGGATGTGTTGGATATGTTGGATGTGTTGGATGTGATGGATGTGTTGGATGTGATGGATGTGTTGGATGTGTTGGATGTGATGGATGTGTTGGATGTGATGGATGTGATGGATGTGATGGGTTGTGTTGGATGTGTGGATGTGATGGATGTGATGGAGTGTGTTGGATGTGATGGATGTGTTGGATGTGTTGGATAATGTGGATGTGTTGGATGTGTTGGATAATGTTGGATGTGTTGGATGTGATGGATGTGTTGGATAATGTTGGATGTGTTGGATGTGTTGGATAATGTTGGATGTGTTGGATGTGATGGATGTGTTGGATGTGTTGGATGTGATGGATGTGTTGGATGTGATGGATAATGTTGGATGTGTTGGATGTGATGGATGTGTTGGATGTGTTGGATGTGTTGGATGTGTTGGATGTGATGGATGTGATGGATAATGTTGGATGTGTTGGATGTGATGGATGTGTTGGATGTGTTGGATGTGTTGGATGTGATGGATGTGATGGATAATGTTGGATGTGTTGGATGTGATGGATGTGTTGGATGTGTTTGGATGTGATGGATGTGTTGGATGTGATGGATGTGTTGGATGTGTTGGATGTGTTGGATGTGATGGATAATGTTGGATGTGTTGGATGTGATGGATGTGTTGGATGTGTTGGATGTGTTGGATGTGATGGATAATGTTGGATGTGTTGGATGTGATGGATAATGTTGGATGTGTTGGATGTGATGGATGTGTTGGATGTGTTGGATGTGTTGGATGTGATGGATGTGATGGATAATGTTGGATGTGTTGGATGTGTTGGATGTGTTGGATGTGTTGGATGTGATGGATGTGATGGATAATGTTGGATGTGTTGGATGTGATGGATGTGTTGGATGTGATGGATGTGATGGATGTGTTGGATGTGATGGATGTGATGGATGTGTTGGATGTGTTGGATAATGTTGGATGTGATGGATGTGATGGATAATGTTGGATGTGTTGGATGTGATGGATGTGTTGGATGTGATGGATGTGATGGATGTGTTGGATGTGTTGGATGTGATGGATAATGTTGGATGTGTTGGATGTGTTGGATGTGATGGATGTGTTGGATGTGTTGGATGTGTTGGATGTGATGGATGTGATGGATGTGTTGGATGTGTTGGATGTGATGGATAATGTTGGATGTGTTGGATGTGTTGGATGTGTTGGATGTGTTGGATGTGTTGGATGTGTTGGATGTGATGGATGTGATGGATGTGATGGATAATGTTGGATGTGTTGGATGTGTTGGATATGTTGGATGTGTTGGATGTGATGGATGTGTTGGATGTGATGGATAATGTTGGATGTGTTGGATGTGTTGGATGTGTTGGATGTGATGGATGTGATGGATAATGTTGGATGTGTTGGATGTGATGGATGTGTTGGATGTGATGGATGTGATGGATGTGTTGGATGTGATGGATGTGATGGATGTGTTGGACTGTGTTGGATAATGTTGGATGTGATGGATGTGATGGATAATGTTGGATGTGTTGGATGTGATGGATGTGTTGGATGTGATGGATGTGATGGATGTGTTGGATGTGTTGGATGTGATGGATAATGTTGGATGTGTTGGATGTGTTGGATGTGATGGATGTGTTGGATGTGTTGGATGTGTTGGATGTGATGGATGTGATGGATGTGTTGGATGTGTTGGATGTGATGGATAATGTTGGATGTGTTGGATGTGATGGATGTGTTGGATGTGTTGGATGTGTTGGATGTGTTGGATGTGATGGATGTGATGGATAATGTTGGATGTGTTGGATTGTGATGGATGTGTTGGATGTGTTGGATGTGTTGGATGTGTTGGATGTGATGGATGTGATGGATAATGTTGGATGTGTTGGATGTGTTGGATGTGATGGATGTGATGGATGTGTTGGATGTGATGGATGTGTTGGAGTGTTGGATGTGTTGGATGTGTTGGATGTGATGGATGTGATGGATGTGTTGGATGTGATGGATGTGTTGGATGTGTTGGATGTGATGGATGTGTTGGATGTGTTGGATGTGTTGGATGTGTTGGATGTGATGGATGTGATGGATAATGTTGGATGTGTTGGATGTGATGGATGTGTTGGATGTGTTGGATGTGTTGGATGTGTTGGATGTGATGGATGTGATGGATAATGTTGGATGTGTTGGATGTGATGGATGTGTTGGATGTGTTGGATGTGTTGGATGTGTTGGATGTGATGGATGTGATGGATAATGTTGGATGTGTTGGATGTGATGGATGTGTTGGATGAACAGCATCACGCAGACCAACCAGGAGGCGTTCAGAGGGTTCTCCTGCTCTGGAGACGAGACGGTCGCCTAGACAATGTACTGTTCATACACACACACACACACACACACACACACACACACACACACACACACACACACACACGGATCAAGGTGGGACACCTAGTGGTCGGCCCTGACCATCAGTCCGTCTGAGACGTGACCTCACTTCCTGTTTGACCAGCCGCTGTCCGTCAAGGAAGTGCTGACGTTCCAGCAGCGCTAGGTGACGGGATGGGGGTGTGGCCTCCCCAGGTGACCCGCCACACAGGGGACAGGTCATTCCAGCACTGGGCCCTCTGGACCTTCTGGACCTTCTGGACCTTCTGGACCTTCTGGTCGCTCATTGGTCGGAGTCCAGACAGACTCAGGATGCAGACCAGTGATGTCATCAGGTCATGTGACTGAAGCTGAAGCGTCAGGAAACGTGTGGGCGGAGTCAGGCGGTCCGGCAGCGACCCGGTTTGGTCCAGTCAGTGACTTCAGTGGCGTGGCGGCGTGAGCGTGACACACACGTGCACCAGTGTGGCGTGTCCAGAGGGAAACGACGGATGTCATCAAAAAAATAAAATAAAATAAAATGAAATACAGAAATTATTTTTGTGAAATCAATAAAATGAATATTTTTGAATATTTTTGTGGACAAAAAAAGAAATAAGAATCTTCTTGTGTAATAACTGAACTGTAACACCTGTGGTGAAATCACAGGTAGGGGGGCGGGCCGTCGGGGGCGGGCTTTGGGGTGGGGGGTGGGGGCTCCAGCCAATCAGCGCGCTGCGCTCCTGCCACAAACGTTCACTCTGCGCTCCGGGTCAGACGGAGCGGCGCGTCTCCCCCCGGCGGTAGGCTGTACGATCCTCGGCAGTGATCTGAGACTGTACGGCCCGGGACCGGAACCGGGACCGGACGGTGGACTTTAACGACCAGCGGGACTGCAACCGGGAATTACGTCACTTTGGAGGAACAGAAGAGAAACATGACGGCTGAGAAGAAGAGGTGAGACAGACAGACAGACAGACCTGTTGCTGCAGCTGCTCGGTCCCGGTCCGCTCCGGTGCACCGGACCGTCAGGGATCCGGTGCACCGGAGCGCAGTGACGCGCGGTGCGTAACGGAGCCGGAGGATCGAACCCGACGCGGTTTGGATCGATTCTTAAAGCCCACGCCGCCCTGAAAGCCTTTGAAGTGGGTTGTGATGTAAACTGGTTTGTGATGTAAACTGGTTTGTGATGTAAACTGGTTTAACTGGCTCGGATCCGATGCAAACCGGATCAGTGCGCTCCACTCAGAGGGGAACGCAGCCTCTCCGGGGACCGGGACCTGTTCCATTCAGAGTCTCTCCAGCTGACCCCCCCCTCTGGCGCTGAAGCGTGACCCGGTCACGTGGTTCGGGCTCGCCCCCCCTCCCACTGAAGTGGTTTTGGTGGTGTTGTGTAACGGGTCAACAGGTGGAACCAGGTTCTGTTTAGTAGAAACCCGGTTGTCAGATGTTTGAGTGGGGGGGGGGGATGTTTATTCTGGTTCTGGCTCTGAGTGGCTCTCAGGTTGTCATGGTGACAGAATCTAGAAACGCTTCTGGATCGGACCGGAGGAGAAGCTCACGCCGGTCAGAGGTTCTGGTCCGACCCGCTGCTGGTTACCGGTCAGCGCCGACCATCAGCGTGTGACTGGACACGTCCAAAGGTCAGAGTCCAGACGGGGGCCGACGGGGGCCGGCGGGGGCCGACTGTGGAGCGGTTGACGGTCACGCGTCAGCGATCAGGTCACATGGCTGATGAAGGTCCACCGAGGGCGGCTGTGGAACCAGAACCAGAACGGGTCTCTGGTGGGAACACCTGAGGCAGTCCTGACGACCACAGGTCAAAGGTCAAAGGTGTCCACCAGGCACAGAGTTCATGTTACCTCCAGAAAGCAGTGCATCCTGGGATGCGCTTCAAGAAAAACGTGTGCATCCCAATATGACGTTTATACATCCCATAATAATAACAGAATACACAGTAGTAGAAACGCAAGGATTGAGTTTAACCAAAAGTACAATATAAAAACTAAACAAACTGTTAGTTTAAATGTTTTATTAATAACATCTTAACTTTAAGTAAAAAGAGTAAAATTATATATTAGTTTTATAAACATGTTAAAGTCTGGTAGTTATTAAAAAAACTGTTTTAGAAATAAAGAAAGATTTAATGCAGTTTTTTTTTACTTTTGCTTTTCACTCAATAGTTTTCTTTCCTTGAATTCATATTTTCTCCTGTGGACACTGAACCAACCCGACAGAACCTGCACACACATTTAGTAATATCTGTAGTAATACCTGTAGTAATACCTGTAGTAATACCTGTAGTAACATCTGTAGGAACATCTGTAGTAATATCTAGTAATATCTGTAGTAATATCTGTAGTAACACCTGTAGTAATATCTGTAGTAATATCTGTAGTAACATCTGTAGTAAAATCTGCAGTAACATCTGTAGTAATATCTGTAGTAACATCTGTAGTAATACCTGTAGTAACATCTGTAGTAATACCTGTAATACTATCTGTAGTAACATCTGTAGTAACATCTACAGTAATACCTGTAGTAATATCTGTAATAATATCTGTAGTAATATGTGTAGTACTGTCTGTAGTAATATCTGTAGTAATATCTACAGTAATACCTGTAGTAATATCTGTAATAACATCTGTAGTAACATCTGTAGTAACATCTGTAGTAACATCTGAAATAACATCTGTAGTAACATCTGTAGTAATACCTGTAGTAATATCTACAGTAATACCTGTAGTAATATCTTTAGTAATATCTGTAGTAACATCTGTAGTAATGTCTGTAGTAATATGTGTAATAATATCTGTCAGTAATATCTGTAGTAATATCTGTAGTAATTTCTAATATCTGTCGTAATATCTAATATCTAGTAATATCTGTAGTAATATCTGTAGTAACATCTGTAGTAACATCTGTAGTAACATCTGTAGTAACATCTGTAGTTACATCTGTAGTAAAATCTGTAATAATATCTGTAGTAATATCTGTAGTAATATTTGTAGAAATATCTGTAGTAATTTCTAATATCTGTAGTAATATCTAATATCTATTAATATCTGTAGTAACATCTGTACTAACATCTGTAGTAACATCTGTAGTAATATCTGTAGTAACATCTGTAGTAACATCTGTAGTAATATCTGTAGTAATATCTGTAGTAACATCTGTAGTAATATCTGTAGTAATATCTGTAGTAACATCTGTAGTAATATCTGTAGTAATATCTGTAGTAACATCTGTAGTAACATCTGTAGTAATATCTGTAGTAATATCTGTAGTAACATCTGTAGTAACATCTGTAGTAATATCTGTAGTAATATCTGTAGTAATATCTGTCTTTTTCTTCATTAACTTTTGTTTTTTATTTAACAAAACATTCATTGTCACTTGCTTTTTTTCCAACTTTCGCATATTTTTTGGAGGCATAGTGATAATCAATCAATCAATAAATCAATAAATCAACCAACAGCCCCTGTTAGCCCTGTTAAAAAAGGGAACAAAAAAGTTAAAGGACTGTTGGGGCATCCGACTCTGGAGGGATGCTGATGCTGGGTTGGACTGCGGTTGGATGGGGGTCGGATGGGGGTCGGATGGGGGTCGGACGGGGGGGTCGGATGGGAGTCGGATGGGGGTCGGACGGGGGGTCGGATGGGGGTCGGACGGGGGGTCGGATGGGGGTCGGATGGGGGTCGGACGGGGGATCGGATGGGGGTCGGATGGGGGTCGGACGGGGGGTCGGATGGGGGTCGGATGGGGGTCGGAGGGGGGGTCGGATGGGAGTCGGATGGGGGTCGGACGGGGGATCGGATGGGGGTCGGATGGGGGTCGGACGGGGGGTCGGATGGGAGTCGGATGGTGGACATGGGCGTGGGCGTGGACATGGGCGTGGGCGTGGGTGTGGACATGGGCGTGGGCGTGGACATGGGCGTGGGCGTGGACATGGGCGTGGGCGTGGGTGTGGACATGGGCGTGGGCGTGGACATGGGCGTGGGTGTGGACATGGGCGTGGGCGTGGACATGGGCGTGGGCGTGGACTTGGATGTGGGCGTGGACGTGGGCGTGGGCGGGGGCGTGGACATGGGCGTGGGCGTGGACATGGGCGTGGGCGTGGGCGTGGACATGGGCGTGGGCGTGGGCGTGGGCGTGGGCGTGGACATGGGCGTGGGCGTGGACATGGGCGTGGGCGTGGACATGGGCGTGGGCGTGGGCGTGGACATGGGCGTGGGCGTGGACATGGGCGTGGGCGTGGACATGGGCGTGGGCGTGGACATGGGCGTGGGCGTGGGCGTGGACTTGGATGTGGGCGTGGGCGTGGACGTGGGTGTGGGCGTGGGCGTGGACATGGGCGTGGGCGTGGACATGGGCGTGGGCGTGGACATGGGCGTGGGCGTGGGCGTGGACTTGGATGTGGGCATGTCTGTCTGTGATGTAGTTCCACCCTTCAAAGCGGTGATGTATTATAACGTGTTGGTGTGTTCGTCCGTTAGTCCACCAAACATCTCCACAACCGTTCAGATAGAAAGATGGAACAAAAGCTCATGACTCAGGCAGCAAAGGGGATGAAGATGAGATGATGACCTTGACCTTGAGAAAACTAGGTCAAGGTCAGATTTCAACTTTTGTACATTTTTTGCACGTATCTCAGGAGCCGGATAAGATAGAAAGACGAAACAAAAGGCGTTATATTCAGGGAGGCGAGGGGATGAAAATTAGATCACTACCTTGACCTTGAAAAACTAGGTCAAGGTCAAATTTTCACTTTTATACCTTTTTAGGTACGCATCTCTGAAACCTGATGAGATATGATCACAAAACAAAAAGCGTCATTTTCAGGAAGCCAGAGGCACAAACACGTGTTAGTCCGGGTAAAACCGGGGTGTTTTACCCGGGGTGTCGCAGGATGTTTCTTGTTTGAACTAATGTTGGTGATGAACTGACGTGAGTCAGACGTCATGATGTTGTGTCATAAACACACCGGATAAACATGTTTGTATGTGCCCCCCCCCCCCCTTTGGCCCTGGGGAGCTTCTGGGAAACCTCTGCGGCTTTCCATTATTATTTTTACCCCCCCATCCTGGATCTCCATCTCGGCGACTTCGTTCTTCGTCTGGTTTTCTCTCGCGTTCATCCTTAGGTTCCCTGCTGGGCTATTCCCCCCCCCGCTCACTTTGTTATTCCTGCCCCCCCCCCTTTGACTACCCTGTTGCTCCATGTTTCAGGCTCTTTGAGCGAGACGTCCCCCCCGCTCTCCCTTCCTTCAGAAGCCTGTCTGCTTCCATTTCCTACTTCCTGTTCGCCAGCTCCCTTTCCTGTTGGTCCCTGATGAACTGAACGCCACCCACTTCCTCCCAGACCCCCCCGGTCTGTTCCTCACCTTTCAGGTGTGTTCTGATTGGCTCTGAGGACTGTACACGACTGCATTCCTTTCTTTGTAACTTGCTAATCCCTTCCTGCAGATTTGCCGTTAGCGCTGCTAACAGTCCGGTTCAGTTTGCCCAGAGTGGACCGGGGGGGGTATTTAGCTGCCCTTCAGGTCAATCAGTCCAGAGGAATCAGGTCCCGGTTCAGCTGACCCACCATACACCACCTGCCCCCCCATCACCCCCCACCCCCCAAGAGCTGCTTTCAATCAGCAAGTCTATCCTGACCATCAGTGGGGCGTGGGCGGGTTTGTTTGTTTGCACCATGTTGTGTGTGTGTGTGTGTGTGTGTGTGTGTGTGTGTGTGTGTGTGTGTGTGTGTGTGTGTCTTTCATGGCCTATCAGAGTCATCAGTAATCTCCTGCATCTTTCTTCCCCTGATTGAGCCAAAGTTGGGGCCCCTGTCTGGGATAGCTGTGTAGGTGTGTGTGTGTGTGTGTGTGTGTGTGTGTGTGTGTGTGTGTGTGTGTGTGGGTGGCTGTGTTTCCAGAACTCGATGTTCTTCAGGATCACAGATTAGTCGGTCCTGTATTGTTGCTCTGTGTTTGTGTTCGGACAGGCGCCACAACGACAGGAAGAGCCACTGTAAGCAAGGAAAGGTGTGTGTGTGTGTGTGTGTGTGTGTGTGTGTGTGTGTGTGTGTGTGTGTGTGTGCAGACTCCCTGGTCTTTGTAGCATTGGTGTGGTCCAGTTTGTCTCTGATTCTTCATTCTTTGTCACTTCCTGTGACCCCCCGCCTTTAGCATCGGCTGGGGGTCGTTTCAGGAGTCGTGTGTTCAGGAGTCGTGTGTTCAGGAGTCGTGGGTTCAGGAGTCGTGGGTTCAGGAGTCGTGTGTTCAGGAGTCGTGTGTTCAGGAGTCGTGGGTTCAGGAGTCGTGTGTTCAGGAGTCGTGGGTTCAGGAGTCGTGGGTTCAGGAGTCGTGTGTTCAGGAGTCGTGGGTTCAGGAGTCGTGGGTTCAGGAGTCGTGGGTTCAGGAGTCGTGGGTTCAGGAGTCGTGGGTTCAGGAGTCGTGTGTCAGCTGACCAGCTGCTCTCGTGACAGGTGATACCAATCTGCAAACAGGCGAACTGGTTTGATGAGGTCAAATGTTCAGGCTTCAGTCAGCGGCAGGGAAATCTGTCCATCAGATACACACGCACACACACACACACACACACACACACACACACACACACACACACACACACATACACACACACACACACCTGCTCTGGTTACAGGCTGTTTCCTAGAATCACCTCATGGCGTGTTATCACAACAATCACATGACGCCGCAGGCGATCGCCATGGAGACGCTGCTCTGCCTCCATGTTTGCTCCACAGACTATCCATCGGCCACCACGTCCAGGATGTCTGCTTCCACCCACTGATGGGGGGACGTCTCTGATGGGGGGGCTTGAACCTAAGACACGTTCTCAGAGGAGCCAATGAACAGACCGGCTTTCTGTCAGCTGATCAAACCGTACGACACGTCCCTAAAACCTCTGCTGTGTGTGTGTGTGTGTGTGTGTGTGTGTGTGTACATCAGAACCTCATGAACCATGGTGGTTCCAATTGTGTCATGTCATCAAATGCTGTTTTCGGACTTGTGGCAACAATGAACACCTGTCGACATGTTCAGTCTGTCGGCGTGAAACGTGCCGACGTTCTGTTCAGAGGACGGATTGGGCAATTGTCCAAAACGTTTACATGTTTACAGCTTGTTCTAAAAACACGTTTACATGTTTACAACTTCCTTATCAACATGTTTACATGTTTACAGCTTGTTCTGTCAACACGTTTACATGTTTACAGCTTGTTCTAAAAACACGTTTACATGTTTACAACTTCCTTATCAACATGTTTACATGTTTACAGCTTGTTCTGTCAACACGTTTACATGTTTACAGCTTGTTCTAAAAACACGTTTACATGTTTACAACTTCCTTATCAACATGTTTACATGTTTACAGCTTGTTCTGTCAACACGTTTACATGTTTACAGCTTGTTCTAAAAACACGTTTACATGTTTACAACTTCCTTATCAACATGTTTACATGTTTACAGCTTGTTCTGTCAACACGTTTACATGTTTACAGCTTGTTCTAAAAACACGTTTACATGTTTACAACTTCCTTATCAACATGTGTACATGTTTGCAGCTTTTTCATCAACATGTTTACACGTTTACAATTTCTTTATCAACACATTTACACGTTTACAGCTTCTTTATCAACACATTTACAGGTTTACATGTTTACAACTTCTTTGTCAACACGTTTACATGTTTACAACGTCTTCATCAACACGTTTACACGTTTACAATTTCTTCATTAACACGTTTACATGTTTACAACCTCTTTGTCAACACGTTTACATATTCTTTATTAACACGTGTACATGTTTACAACTTCTTTATCAACACATTTACATGTTTACGGCTTCTTTTGTTTACCAACATGTGTACCTGTTTCCAGTTGAAATGCTAACACTAAAGCAAGACTGTTGTCACGTGACGCTGACGTCAGCACACGCCTGTTGCCCCGTGTTGGAGTCTTCAGGACCCGGTGTCCTCACACGCTCTGTGGTCACGGATCAGATTCTGACACGTGACCCGGTTCAGAGCCAGAAAAACAACCAGATTTCCAGAGACGGCTCCCATTGCATGGAAAGACCTGCATGAGGTTCACATGTAAATATTTGTTTGTCAGGTTTTGGTCACGCATCAAATAAACAACGCGTGACCTCATGAGCCTGGAATAAAACAGTTTCCAGCGGGTTTGGAGCTCAGAACGGGGATCCAGTCTGTCCTCCTCTGGGTTCTTAATCTGGTTTGAGTTTGGAAACCCGTCAGAATAATTCTGTCTGCCGGGGAATCTGGGTTTAATCTGCAGCTCCAGATTGACCTGGAAACAACACGTCTCCAATAACCATGTTTGTCCTCCTGTCTTTCTGTCTTCCTGTCCCGTGCTGCGTTCAGGAACAGCTCGGAGCGTCGGAAGGAGAAGTCTCGTGATGCGGCGCGCTGCAGACGCAGCAAAGAGACGGAGGTGTTCTACGACCTGGCCCACCAGCTGCCCCTCCCCCCCGGCGTCAGCTCGCACCTGGACAAGGCCTCCATCATGAGGCTCGCCATCAGCTTCCTGCGCACACGCACACTGCTCGCCACAGGTGAGACACGCGCACACACACACACACGCACGCACACACACACACACAAACGTGGAGTGTCAGTCCGACTCGTTTCAGCATGGTGTTCTGGAGGGGGTGTGATGAGGGCAGCATGGCGTTCTGGAGGAGGGGTGATGAGGGCAGCATGGTGCTCTGGAGGGGGGGGTTCTGGGCATGCAGCAGCAGATCTTCTTATCGGCCTCATCGTCTGATTGCTCCCTGATGAGGGGAGAACACCCACCCGCCTCGACGCTAGACACGCCCACCCAAACATGGTGCGTTTGCCCCTGGCAGCGTCTCTGCTGAAGGATACACCTCCGAGGAAAAATCAGGTCAACATCACGCAGGTGTTAAAGATCGTGTTACATAAGAGTGTTACAGTGTTACACGCACCGTTACACAAACTGTTACATAAAGAGTGTTACAGTGTTACACGCACCGTTACACAAACAGTTACATAAAGAGTGTTACAGTGTTACACGCACCGTTACACAAACTGTTACATAAAGAGTGTTACAGTGTTACACGCACCGTTACACAAACTGTTACATAAAGAGTGTTACAGTGTTACACGCACCGTTACACAAACTGTTACATAAAGAGTGTTACAGTGTTACACGCACCGTTACACAAACCGTTACATAAAGAGTGTTACAGTGTTACACGCACCGTTACACAAACCGTTACATAAAGAGTGCTACAGTGTTACACACACCGTTACACAAACCGTTACATAAAGAGTGCTACAGTGTTACACGCACCGTTACACAAACCGTTACATAAAGAGTGCTACAGTGTTACACGCACCGTTACACAAACCGTTACATAAAGAGTGCTACAGTGTTACACGCACCGTTACACAAACCGTTACATAAAGAGTGCTACAGTGTTACACGCACCGTTACACAAACCGTTACATAAAGAGTGTTACAGTGTTACACGCACCGTTACACAAACCGTTACATAAAGAGTGTTACAGTGTTACACACACCGTTACACAAACCGTTACATAAAGAGTGTTACAGTGTTACACTCACCGTTACACAAACTGTTACATAAAGAGTGCTACAGTGTTACACACACCGTTACACAAACTGTTACATAAAGAGTGATACAGTGTTACACACACCGTTACACAAACTGTTACATAAAGAGTGATACAGTGTTACACACACCGTTACACAAACTGTTACATAAAGAGTGTTACAGTGTTACACACACCGTTACACAAACTGTTACATAAAGAGTGTTACAGTGTTACACACACCGTTACACAAACTGTTACATAAAGAGTGTTACAGTGTTACACACACCGTTACACAAACTGTTACATAAAGAGTGTTACAGTGTTACACACACCGTTACACAAACTGTTACATAAAGAGTGTTACAGTGTTACACTCACCGTTACACAAACTGTTACATAAAGAGTGCTACAGTGTTACACACACCGTTACACAAACTGTTACATAAAGAGTGCTACAGTGTTACACACACCGTTACACAAACTGTTACATAAAGAGTGCTACAGTGTTACACACACCGTTACACAAACTGTTACATAAAGAGTGCTACAGTGTTACACACACCGTTACACAAACTGTTACATAAAGAGTGCTACAGTGTTACACACACCGTTACACAAACTGTTACATAAAGAGTGCTACAGTGTTACACACACCGTTACACAAACTGTTACATAAAGAGTGTTACAGTGTTACACACACCGTTACACAAACTGTTACATAAAGAGTGTTACAGTGTTACACACACCGTTACACAAACTGTTACATAAAGAGTGTTACAGTGTTACACACACCGTTACACAAACTGTTACATAAAGAGTGTTACAGTGTTACACACACCGTTACACAAACTGTTACATAAAGAGTGCTACAGTGTTACACACACCGTTACACAAACTGTTACATAAAGAGTGCTACAGTGTTACACACACCGTTACACAAACTGTTACATAAAGAGTGCTACAGTGTTACACACACCGTTACACAAACTGTTACATAAAGAGTGCTACAGTGTTACACACACCGTTACACAAACTGTTACATAAAGAGTGCTACAGTGTTACACACACCGTTACACAAACTGTTACATAAAGAGTGCTACAGTGTTACACACACCGTTACACAAACTGTTACATAAAGAGTGTTACAGTGTTACACACACCGTTACACAAACTGTTACATAAAGAGTGTTACAGTGTTACACACACCGTTACACAAACTGTTACATAAAGAGTGTTACAGTGTTACACACACCGTTACACAAACTGTTACATAAAGAGTGTTACAGTGTTACACACACCGTTACACAAACTGTTACATAAAGAGTGTTACAGTGTTACACACACCGTTACACAAACTGTTACATAAAGAGTGTTACAGTGTTACACACACCGTTACACAAACTGTTACATAAAGAGTGTTACAGTGTTACACACACCGTTACACAAACTGTTACATAAAGAGTGTTACAGTGTTACACACACCGTTACACAAACTGTTACATAAAGAGTGTTACAGTGTTACACACACCGTTACACAAACTGTTACATAAAGAGTGTTACAGTGTTACACACACCGTTACACAAACTGTTACATAAAGAGTGTTACAGTGTTACACACACCGTTACACAAACTGTTACATAAAGAGTGTTACAGTGTTACACACACCGTTACACAAACTGTTACATAAAGAGTGTTACAGTGTTACACACACCGTTACACAAACTGTTACATAAAGAGTGTTACAGTGTTACACACACCGTTACACAAACTGTTACATAAAGAGTGTTACAGTGTTACACACACCGTTACACAAACTGTTACATAAAGAGTGTTACAGTGTTACACACACCGTTACACAAACTGTTACATAAAGAGTGTTACAGTGTTACACACACCGTTACACAAACTGTTACATAAAGAGTGCTACAGTGTTACACACACCGTTACACAAACTGTTACATAAAGAGTGATACAGTGTTACACACACCGTTACACAAACTGTTACATAAAGAGTGCTACAGTGTTACACACACCGTTACACAAACTGTTACATAAAGAGTGCTACAGTGTTACACACACCGTTACACAAACTGTTACATAAAGAGTGCTACAGTGTTACACACACCGTTACACAAACTGTTACATAAAGAGTGCTACAGTGTTACACACACCGTTACACAAACTGTTACATAAAGAGTGCTACAGTGTTACACACACCGTTACACAAACTGTTACATAAAGAGTGCTACAGTGTTACACACACCGTTACACAAACTGTTACATAAAGAGTGCTACAGTGTTACACACACCGTTACACAAACTGTTACATAAAGAGTGTTACAGTGTTACACACACCGTTACACAAACTGTTACATAAAGAGTGTTACAGTGTTACACACACCGTTACACAAACTGTTACATAAAGAGTGATACAGTGTTACACACACCGTTACACAAACTGTTACATAAAGAGTGCTACAGTGTTACACACACCGTTACACAAACTGTTACATAAAGAGTGCTACAGTGTTACACACACCGTTACACAAACTGTTACATAAAGAGTGTTACAGTGTTACACACACCGTTACACAAACTGTTACATAAAGAGTGTTACAGTGTTACACACACCGTTACACAAACTGTTACATAAAGAGTGTTACAGTGTTACACACACCGTTACACAAAATGTTACATAAAGAGTGTTACAGTGTTACACACACCGTTACACAAACTGTTACATAAAGAGTGTTACAGTGTTACACACACCGTTACACAAACTGTTACATAAAGAGTGATACAGTGTTACACACACCGTTACACAAACTGTTACATAAAGAGTGTTACAGTGTTACACACACCGTTACACAAACTGTTACATATAGAGTGTTACAGTGTTACACACACCGTTACACAAACTGTTACATAAAGAGTGCTACAGTGTTACACACACCGTTACACAAACTGTTACATAAAGAGTGCTACAGTGTTACACACACCGTTACACAAACTGTTACATAAAGAGTGTTACAGTGTTACACACACCGTTACACAAATTGTTACATAAAGAGTGTTACAGTGTTACACACACCGTTACACAAACTGTTACATAAAGAGTGTTACAGTGTTACACACACCGTTACACAAACAGCTGGGAGAGGCTCCAGTCGATGAAGCGGTTAAAGAAAACGATTGGATTGACGTTCACACAGGTGTGTGAACTTGTCCTGTGATCAGTGCTGTAAACGATGAGCCTTGGAACCTGTGTGCCCACCCGTCTGACTGACTGCTGACCCGTCTGACTGACTGCTGACCCGTCTGACTGCTGACCCGTCTGACTGACTGCTGACCCGTCTGACTGCTTACCCGTCTGTCTGACTACTGACCCGTCTGACTGACTGCTGACCCGTCTGTCTGACTGCTGACCCGTCTGACTGACTGCTGACCCGTCTGTCTGACTGCTGACCCGTCTGACTGACTGCTGACCCGTCTGACTGACTGCTGACCCGTCTGACTGCTTACCCGTCTGTCTGACTACTGACCCGTCTGACTGACTGCTGACCCGTCTGTCTGACTGCTGACCCGTCTGACTGACTGCTGACCCGTCTGTCTGACTGCTGACCCGTCTGACTGCTGACCCGTCTGTCTGACTGCTGACCCGTCTGACTGACTGCTGACCCGTCTGTCTGACTGCTGACCCGTCTGACTGCTGACCCGTCTGTCTGACTGCTGACCCGTCTGACTGACTGCTGACCCGTCTGTCTGACTGCTGACCCGTCTGACTGCTGACCCGTCTGACTGACTGCTGACCCGTCTGACTACTGACCCGTCTGTCTGACTACTGACCCGTCTGACTGACTGCTGACCCGTCTGACTGCTGACCCGTCTGACTGACTGCTGACCCGTCTGACTGACTGCTGACCCGTCTGACTACTGACCCGTCTGTCTGACTACTGACCCGTCTGACTGACTGCTGACCCGTCTGACTGACTGCTGACCCGTCTGTCTGACTGCTGACCCGTCTGACTGCTGACCCGTCTGACTACTGACCCGTCTGTCTGACTACTGACCCGTCTGTCTGACTACTGACCCGTCTGACTGACTGCTGACCCGTCTGTCTGACTGCTGACCCGTCTGACTGCTGACCCGTCTGACTACTGACCCGTCTGTCTGACTACTGACCCGTCTGACTGACTGCTGACCCGTCTGTCTGACTGCTGACCCGTCTGTCTGACTGCTGACCCGTCTGACTGACTGCTGACCCGTCTGACTGACTGCTGACCCGTCTGACTACTGACCCGTCTGTCTGACTACTGACCCGTCTGTCTGACTGCTGACCCGTCTGACTGCTGACCCGTCTGTCTGACTACTGACCCGTCTGACTGACTGCTGACCCGTCTGACTGACTACTGACCCGTCTGTCTTACTACTGACCCGTCTGTCTTACTGCTGACCCGTCTGACTACTGACCCGTCTGTCTGACTGCTGACCCGTCTGACTACTGACCCGTCTGTCTGACTACTGACCCGTCTGACTGACTGCTGACCCGTCTGTCTGACTACTGACCCGTCTGACTGACTGCTGACCCGTCTGACTGACTGCTGACCCGTCTGACTGCTGACCCGTCTGACTGACTGCTGACCCGTCTGTCTGACTGCTGACCCGTCTGACTGCTGACCCGTCTGACTGACTGCTGACCCGTCTGACTGACTACTGACCCGTCTGACTGACTACTGACCCGTCTGTCTGACTACTGACCCGTCTGTCTGACTGCTGACCCGTCTGACTGACTGCTGACCCGTCTGACTGCTGACCCGTCTGACTGACTGCTGACCCGTCTGTCTGACTGCTGACCCGTCTGACTGCTGACCCGTCTGACTGACTGCTGACCCGTCTGACTGCTGACCCGTCTGACTGACTGCTGACCCGTCTGACTGACTGCTGACCCTACTGTCTGACTGCTGACCCTACTGTCTGACTGCTGACCCGTCTGTCTGACTACTGACCCGTCTGACTGACTGCTGACCCGTCTGACTGACTGCTGACCCGTCTGTCTGACTGCTGACCCGTCTGACTGACTGCTGACCCGTCTGACTGACTGCTGACCCGTCTGTCTGACTGCTGACCCGTCTGTCTGACTACTGACCCGTCTGACTGACTGCTGACCCGTCTGACTGACTGCTGACCCGTCTGTCTGACTGCTGACCCGTCTGACTGACTGCTGACCCGTCTGACTGACTGCTGACCCGTCTGTCTGACTGCTGACCCGTGTGACTGACTGCTGACCCGTGTGACTGACTGCTGACCCGTCTGACTGACTGCTGACCCTACTGTCTGACTGCTGACCCGTCTGACTGACTGCTGACCCGTCTGACTGACTGCTGACCCGTCTGACTGACTGCTGACCCGTCTGTCTGACTGCTGACCCGTCTGACTGACTGCTGACCCGTCTGACTGACTGCTGACCCGTCTGTCTGACTGCTGACCCGTCTGACTGACTGCTGACCCGTCTGACTGACTGCTGACCCGTCTGACTGCTGACCCGTCTGACTGACTGCTGACCCGTCTGACTGACTGCTGACCCTACTGTCTGACTGCTGACCCGTCTGACTGACTGCTGACCCGTCTGACTGACTGCTGACCCGTCTGACTGACTGCTGACCCGTCTGACTGCTGACCCGTCTGACTGACTGCTGACCCGTCTGACTGACTGCTGACCCGTCTGACTGCTGACCCGTCTGACTACTGACCCGTCTGTCTGACTACTGACCCGTCTGACTGACTGCTGACCCGTCTGACTGACTGCTGACCCGTCTGACTGCTGACCCGTCTGACTGACTGCTGACCCGTCTGACTGACTGCTGACCCGTCTGACTGACTGCTGACCGTAATCATGACAACAAAGAGATGCACACAACAATCAAGTTAATGATCAATTAATTGATACAAGAAAGGAAAGAGGCATGAACCAATAAGGACCAATCAGAGGCCAGCTGTGTGACAGACTTGTGACAGTGTAACGATGTGTCGTCAGCGGGGCAACGCAACAAACACCCCCCCCACACACACTGAGGCAGACTGAGGCTCCAGGCGGGTTCTTAAAGGCTGCTCCACCTGGTCCAGGTGTTTCCACTCCTGCTGATGAACACACCTCCCTGACGCTCCCCGGTGCCACGCCCCCGGTGGTACATCCCCTGTGCCACGCCCACCTCCAGTGCAGCAGACAGGGAGGCGGGGCAAAGCTGCTCGTCACAGCCTCCAGTGACAGATGATTGGTTGTTGGGTGGTCAGTGTGACGACATGAGACACCCCCACACACACACACGCACACACACACACTCTGACTGAGCTCCTTGTTCC
>CM023616.1:22672747-22719550 GCA_013358685.1 Antennarius maculatus
GAGCTTCTTCTCTGCTGGAGTCGCAAGTGTGCCTGGAGAGCCAGGTGACGCTCTTTTCACCAGACTCAAGGAGGAGCCGGAGGACCTCACCCAGCTGGCTCCAACACCCGGAGACACCATCATCTCCCTGAACTTCGGTCTGTGCTCACGTGTAACCCTGAGCGTCTATGAGGACATTGTTCCGTTAGCATTTGCATTAGCGCTCCATCCTCCACCTCCAGGGGGAGCGTTCTCCTCCTCTTTTCCAGGTGACTAATTCCCTTTTTTCTCCTGCAGGTCAGCCTCGGTTTGAGGAGCCCCCACACCCAGCAGGATTCACCCAGATCTCTGACACACCCAGGCCCCCCCCGGGGCCCCCGTCCTGGGCCGGCGATAGCCACAAGTCCGTCCCTCCTGCCTCAGAACACAACCCCGGTCCAGTTCCCCTGGACATGGCCAACATGATGGGTCCATTTAGCGTGCAGCAGACTTCGCCCATGGGCAGCGCCACCTCCAGTCTCAGCAGCTGCTCCACGGTGAGGATGGAGAGAAGGAGTGTGAGATGGGATGGATGGACTGGTTACCAAACCTAACCAGTGTAAACCAGTCTAAACCAGTCCGAACCAGAGACTATTGGTCCATTTGTTTGGTGTCGATTGAAGCTCTGGAGGCTTCACCCGACTGGGCGTTGTGGGGGGTGTTTGGACGGGTTGGACCGGTGACTAGTGTCTGTCCAAACTCATGTCTTTGGTGTTTGTCTGCCCTCTGTTCCCCTGCCCCCTGTTCCCCTGCCCCAGCAGCCCAGCAGTCCAGGTGACTACTACAGCTCTGTGGAGACCACCATGAAGGTGGAGCTGACGGAGAAGCTGTTCACGCTGGACCCAGAAGGAAGCAGCGGCTCTGAGGTGTGTTTCTTCCCTTCATACTATGAACACAGTGAAGCCTCCCTGGTGGGATCCCACCTGGAGTCAGAGACCCACAATCACACCTCATGGAGCTTCTGTCACTCTTTTTCTCCAGATGGAAGTCAGTGACTTGGACCTGGAGACTCTGGCTCCTTACATTCCAATGGATGATGAGGACTTCCAGTTGAATCCCGTCATCCCAGAGTCCCAGTCCCTTGAAGGGGGACCAGCAGGATCCCTGGGAAGTAGCAGCAGTCTCACCCAGAGCTTCAGCCACATTGCAAGCCTCTTCCAGCCCCTGTCCTCCCCTCCCCAGTCTCACGAAAGGTTCCAGGACCAGCCAGCTGCAACCTGGGCTGCAAGGGAGAAGGGTGGCCCCAGCCTGGGGTCCATGGACCCCCATGAAGGGCCGTGCATGATGGGGCATATGCAGAACCCCCCGCACCAGACTCTGGCCAGCACCCCGCTGTCCTCCATGGGTGGCAGGCAGAACCTGCAGTGGCCCCCGGACCCTCTTCTGACCTACCAGCAGCGACTGATGGACTCGTTGTCTGGAACGGTGCGCCCGCCGTACCAACAGGAAGTGCCCCGCCCGATGCAGAAACAGAGGTGATGCGCTCACGCTTTAGAGCTAATGCACGAGAATGTACACTGTTGATGAGACCGCAGGCCAAATTGGAACGAGCAGTCACAAAAGGGCTGGATATGTCACCGTGTCTCTGCAGGTCCATCGACAGCTTCGTTCAGGCCTACAGAGACACAGGTCCTGCCAGGACGGGCGTGGCCAACGGATTCAAGCGCTCCTTCACACAGATGGCTGTGGTGAGATCCTCTGATGAACACACCTCCAGTGTGGACACGGGCGGGTCCTCGGGGTGGACATGGGCGGGTCCTCGGGGTGGACACGGGCAGGTCCTCAGGGTGGACATGGGCGGGTCCTCGAGGTGGACATGGGCGGGTCCTCGAGGTGGACATGGGCGGGTCCTCGAGGTGGACACGGGCGGGTCCTTGGGGTGGACCTCATCCAACCACTGTAGTGGAGTTTGTAGAGTTTGTTCATGTTAGAAGCCTTTTGGCCAACAGGATTAAACAGAGACTGACAAACACTTTCTCCTGGACGTAAACGCTAATTGTGGTGTTCCAGGGTGAAAACAGGAACTCAGAAAACACCTGGAAGAAGATGAGAGGTGACGGCTATGCTGCTACTGGTCGCTCGCTGTCGTTACTGACAGGTAGGAGGCGTCCTGTTAGCTGTGAACACTATTGGTCATCTTCCACACATTCTTCATGACCCATGTGATGACTCTTTGTCTCTCTCAGAGTCGGGGACGGGGAGGACGATGCCGGGCAGCGCGTTGTTCCATCTCGACTCTCTTCAGGAACACAGGAAGTCTCAATACCCAGGAAATGGGACTGAGAAACCGTTCTCCCAAAGGACTCGCAGCTACTCGCAGTACAACCTGCTGCCGTCTGACAAGCCTGAAGGTGAGGGGACTTCAGCCGGCGGTTCAACCTGTGGAACCGGATCGTTTGATTTTTGATCACACCTCAGGTTGTATTTGTAGTTCATGAACATGAGAATGTGAATTATCATGTTCTCTTATGAATTGTGTGCATTAAGAGGTCATGTGTTCAGTGGAGAACACGAGAACGATGGTCAAGCCAACACTGATACCGTTCCCATCTGATCTTAGACTCAGGGTTGGGACTTTGATAATTTGATATTCAGACAGAACAAATTAAACTATGTAGAGAAACTTTCGGTTTAACTCTGACAGACATTTCTGTGTCATTGCCAGGTATTGCCAGTCTATTGCTGGGCCCGTCCTTTGAGTCATCCTGTCTGCCAGAGCTGACTCGGTATGACTGCGAGGTCAACGTCCCACTGCAGGGCAATTTGTACCTCCTCCAGGGCTGCGACCTGCTGAGAGCTCTGGACCAAGCCACCTAGATCCGAGACTCAAACCGCCACAGACCCAGAATGACTCCCAACCTGGGACCCAAACCTCTTTTTCTTTGTACCTCTGGGTGCTATAAGAGCCCTGAGGCTAAGCTACGCTAGGGAATAGTATTCAGAACCACATCCTGCCTTATTTAGCTTTTTGGTGAGCTCTACTCACATCTGCTTGTCCCCACAAAGCTTTGTTCCTAGACCATGAAAGCTAAGTGCCACCTGACAGCCTTTACCCTCCACCCCGTCAGACATCAGATCAGATGCATCTTGACTACAGGTGCACATGAAGTTCGAAGCATTGAGATGATATGGACTTACAGGTCCAAACAGTCCCAGCCTGCATGGAAAAGCTCTGAAACTGGGTTTTCTGCCCGTCATCAGGTTTGGGGTGAACATCACTGAGGTCAGGTCTTGTTAGTGAGGTGGGATTCAAACACACAACCCTGGCCAACCCTGCTCAAACACCACCAGCCATATACCCTGATGGCAAGCGGCTTCTGATAGCTTAGGATCAAGGGCCAGGCCACACGGAATGAGATCCAAACCAACAACCTGCGTCCCCCACAGAGAGCCCCCTAACGCTGTGGAGCTCACTTTACCAGCTGAGTCACAGATCCAGAAGAAAATCTACTTCAGGTGTGGGAGCAGTCAGTGCCTCCTAGTCAGAGCCATTCTCCATTTGAACCAATCAAACGCCCTCATTGATGTCTTTCAATACCTTCTATAAGTTTTAGCGTTGATGTTTCCCTTTGAACCTCATTTGAGTTGAGTTCAGAATCAGTAGAAGTGTTAAATCACATTAAACAAAGGTGATGACATAGACTCGACTTTAGAATGGAATTCTAGTTAAATGTAAATCTTTATTGTCTTGATCGTCCTGCAGTGAACGTTAAGAACGTGGCTTTAGTGATTCTGAATCACGTGAAGTTCAGGAAGCTCCCACAAAGAGAGAGCTACTCTCCTCTGCAGGTGGGCAGGCAGGCAAACAAGCATGCAGGCGGGCAGGTAATCAGGCAATCAGGCAGGCAAACAAGCAGGCAGGCAAGCAGGTAATCAGGCAGGCAAACAAGCAGGCAATCAGGCTGACAGGCAAACAGGCAGGCAAGCAGGCAAACATGCAGGCAGGCAAGCAGGCAGGCAGGCAAAGAGACAGGCAGGCAAGAAAACAGGCAGGCAAGCATGGACCTTCCTCTTATCTGAAGGCAGCCCACCTGGTCACCCAGGTGTATTCCTAGGTTCACATTAGCTTTGTTTGGAACAACATTCATTTCTTATCTTTCATTTTCTGATTGTATTTCTTAATATTGTATATTTTCTGTTATCCAAATAAGACATTTTCACTTTTATCAACCCCCCACATTATTTAGTCAAATTTGACGGGGCACTTTACTACATTACTGTTTTATTTCAGTACTCCACCTCCTCCAGTGTCCAACTCAGACACACTAATAATAAACATGTACTGCAACACGCGTGCTCTGGAAGTTCT
The DNA here is from genome assembly GCA_013358685.1 of Antennarius maculatus. Classification (NCBI taxonomy): domain Eukaryota; kingdom Metazoa; phylum Chordata; class Actinopteri; order Lophiiformes; family Antennariidae; genus Antennarius; species Antennarius maculatus. The sequence continues at coordinate 22,677,075 of CM023616.1, forward strand.
CTCATGTTACGTGTTAACGCTTCTTCTTACGTCTGTCATTTATGTTATCTTTTATCAAACAAGGAAGCAGCTTGTGTGAATTTATTTGCCATTATGCATTGACTTCACTGACTTAAAACCCAGTAAGTTCTTTCTTCACACAACTAATCACTAGTTTTGGAACTAGGTAGGTATGATAGTTTATTTTACGTTCAACAGCCATATGGTGGCTGTTGGTAGTGGTGATTACAACTGGTGCCTGTTCTTCTGTTTCATCTTTAGTTTGAAGTCATGTGATTGTTGAAGTCTCCACAGCCACAGGTTGAAGTCATTTAGTCTTTGGCTGAGGGTTGTCCAATGCACATGATGCAATGTGACCTTTTGACATGTACTTTTTGTACTGTTCAATTCTTTGTCGTGCAGTAGAAACAAATCACCTCCCAAACCTCTGTAGGGTCAGTTATCAGTCACAGTTCAACGTGAGCTTTTTGCTTTCTTTAGGTCAGAGTTCCACCTTATCAGTGAGTTCAGACGTCAGCACAGATTATTTTCAGGATTAATGCCCCTTTAATTGTAAGAAAAGAACAAAATCTGTCCAGAATGTCCATGGATCAGTCAGTCAAACAATCAGTCAATCAAATTCAAGCTACAAAAGTGACTTGATCATATTTCAGTTATTGGGCTGTGACTGGTTCACACATTATCCCATCAGTAGAGCAGCAGCATCAGCACACCTCAGCAGCTGGTGAAGTGCCTCTAAGATGGACTAGATGTCTTCTTGGGGACTAGTAGAGATGTCAGTTGGTAAAGTCAGTCTAAGATGGACTAGATATCTCTTTGGGGACTACAGTATTGAAGAGACATCAGTTGGTGAAGTCCATCTACGATGGACTAGATGTCTCCTTGGGGACTAGTAGAGGCCAGTTTGCTTCCAACAAGAGATGTGCAGATGAGCTCAGAACAGTATTTAGCATTTGTAGGCACTGATTTTTATTTCTGGTTCTCACTTGACTTCCATCCGCGTCACCAGTGCCTCTTTCTGTTCTTTATTTTCCTGGACCTTCAAAGCAGGTTTTTCATGTAACTCTCGTTTTGTTGCTTTGCGAGGTGACCAGGTTTGACTTTCAGTTATAGAGACTTGTACACATATATGTTACATATTTAAAAATACAATACTAGTGTTGATGATATTGTCCTTAGTGTTAGTGTATTCTGGTACTTTGTCCTCATCTACTTTTGTATATGCATTTGGATTACGTCTCTTCTAGCGCTGCATCCTTTCGTGCTGTTTCCTTGTCGTGTCATTTTGTTGTTGGTTTTTTAAGTGTTTTATTCATACCGTTAATATCTTCCGTATCCTATTCCTAAAATATATATTTAATCTGTTGGATGGCAGAGCTTTTGGTTCTTACTTAGAAAAAAACAAGATTAAAGAGGAAAATTGGTTTTGTATGTATTACTTTTCAGATATGTAGCAATATAATGTGAATATATATTCAAAGGGTGAAGTAATAATAATCATATTACCTGTGGCACATGTAAAGTTGCATTGGTGGAGTTGCATTGACTGTCCTTTTTAGTGCATCTGCTGGATCGGCCGACACGTGGTGACGATGTGTTTTGTGTCATGTTGAAATTTCCTTTAAAAGGTTCATTTTAAACCGGACAATGTGCCTTATGACAATAATCAGAGACAATGTTCGCTGCAACCTGTTGACAATTTCCTCTCTCTTTGGGTTATTATTCAATAAAGTCCAAACTTAATGTTGTATCTTATCTGGTAAATGAACTGTTCCTGAAAGAATAACCTAAACTTCCTGTTGGTCTACAGCTTTCATTTTTAGTTTTACCTGGCTCTGCTTTCAAACACTCGCATTAATGTGAGGACAAAAATTCATTTCCCTCTTTCCATGTTCACTATTCACAATAAAAGGTAACATCCATCCATGCAGGTTGAAATTCGCCCATTTTGCCTCCATCCAGCCACCTCCTACAGCCCTTCTGGGGTAAACCAACCCAGTTGGGCAATGTAATGTTGCCACCCCAGATGGCCTAGGGTCCCCTCCTTGTGGGCCATGCTTTGAATACCCCCCAGGAAGGTGTCCAAGGAGCATCCTAACCAATCTACCCAAAGGCCTAAACTACCTCAGCCGATTCCTGTCGATATGGAGGAGCAGCCTCTTTACTGAGCTCCTCACCCTTAGAGAGAACCCAGACACCCTGAGGATGGGGCCCAGTTCAGCCACTCGTGCCCCCCATCCGGTTCTTTTGGTCATCAACCAAAGCTTCTGACCGTAGGGGAGGGCAAACAAAAAGATTGAGTGGTAAACTGGGTCCAGTCCAGACCAGAGGTGAAGACTGTCTCCCTGTAAACATAAACATGCCTACAGCAATTATAGTGACATTGCTACCTGGTGGTAACAGGAAGTATGTGTTGAGTTACAAACAGTTGTTGATTTACATCTAGTTTTGGTCTTAATGCCAGCTGAGGCGGCTGGCGTGTGCCTGTACTGAGTATGAGGACCTCTACAATGCTGCCTGCAACTTTAATTGTCATTAAAACTATTATTCAGGGAATTCATCACCCAGTAAATGTTTCTGCACCAACATTCTATGGTTCTTCTGGAACCCCAGGCTGATGTTATGGAGTCTGGATTCTTATTTTTCTCCTGATTAAAGCCCACAGGTTCTCTGTAGGGAGTCAATGGGTCTCCTGACAACTGTCAAGAGAAATTATCTTTCAGAAATAACACCAAATATTTTGAACTTCTCCATGTTGTGCAGCGATTTGAGATGCATGTATTTAGCCAATCAGAATGATTTGATAGTTAAGGATAAGTATAAGCATAGAATTAGGGGTGAAGGTTAAGGCTAGGGTAGCAGTAGATCAGTCCACCGGGTCAGGGGCTGGGGGGCTGGGGAGCAGAATGAGGTCATGTCAGAGTTATGCATCTTGAAGTCAGGTCATCCTATTGGTCAATGTGACAACATGTGCCTCTGCTTTCAAACAGTAACCCCTGAGGAGGATCTAGACTAGAGGACCAGTCCTGAGATGGGTAGGGTTTGTGGTCTATAATGTATACTAACTGTTCTCACTAATTCTGAATGGGCTGTTTTTCATTTCGTCCTCCATGACAGCAGGGAGTGGAAAAACTTGGGTTGATGGGCCAATAGTTTAAAAGTCAATATCAGCATCCTGGCATTTATTCACTAAAACACAAAAACATCCTTTTCCTTTCTTTGCAGCCAAACAGGAACCCAAATTTTCTGTGCATCAAAAATGGCCACATGGGACAGAACTGCAGAAACACACACATCATGTGCCCCTGTGTTCCAGATGATTCAAAGCCACATTTAATACAGTGGGTGCTGTGCGTAACTTTACACAGTCCACGACAATTAAAATGACTTTTGTTGTGCTTAAAACCTTCATCTAAGAAAGACGTCAACTGAGAACCAACCAGGGAAAAAATTTGCTCTGCTGATTCTTTTCAACGTCAAAACGTCCAAGTGAAAGTCTTTCTATCCTCTGGGACCTCATGCCTCAAAAAACTGTCCAATGAGATAATCCAGGGCCAGTTTGCTTAACTTATGCTCCAATCACACGACGGCACCAAACTGGTCTGACTGGACCGGTGCCCAGAACAAAATGTCCAGGAGCTGATGTCGAGTTTCCCATGTTGGATTTGACATAAATTTGTGTTAATCTCTCCCAATCTCTACCAACTACTAGAATCCACACACTGGAGGTTCCTACAATGCAGGAATGAGTCTTATCCAATGGGCATGCAGGCCACTGAACCACCCACCCTGTGGTTGGTCGAAAGGACATTTCATTCAAGGACCTCATACTGAATTGGTATATTCATGATGGTATATTCATGTTGGTATATTCATGTTGGCGTATTCTTGCTGGTATATTCTTGTTGGTGTAACCTTGCTGGTATATTCATGTTGGTGTATTCTTGCTGGTATATTCATGTTGGTATATTCATGTTGATGTAACCTTGCTGGTATATTCATGTTGGCGTATTCTTGCTGGTATATTCTTGTTGGTGTAACCTTGCTGGTATATTCATGTTGGCGTATTCTTGCTGGTATATTCATGTTGTTGTATTCATGTTGGCGTATTCTTGCTGGTATATTCATGTTGGTATATTCATGTTGGTGTAACCTTGCTGGTATATTCATGTTGGTGTATTCATGTTGGTGTAACCTTGCTGGTATATTCATGTTGGTGTATTCATGTTGGCGTATTCTTGCTGGTATATTCATGTTGGTGTAACCTTGCTGGTATATTCATGTTGGTGTATTCTTGCTGGTATATTCATGTTGGTATATTCATGTTGCCGTATTCTTGCTGGTATATTCATGTTGGCGTATTCATGTTGGTTTATTCATGTTGGTGTATTCATGTTGGTTTATTCATGTTGGTGTGTTCATGTTGGTGTAACCTTGCTGGTATATTCATGTTGGTGTATTCATGTTGGCGTATTCTTGCTGGTTTATTCATGTTGGTGTATTCATGTTGGTTTATTCATGTTGGTGTATTCATGTTGGTGTAACCTTGCTGGCATATTCATGTCGGCGTATTCTTGCTGGTATATTCATGTTGGTATATTCATGTTGGCGTATTCTTGCTGGTATATTCATGTTGGCGTATTCATGTTGGTTTATTCATGTTGGTGTATTCATGTTGGTTTATTCATGTTGGTGTATTCATGTTGGCGTATTCTTGCTGGTATATTCATATATTCATGTTGGTATATTCATGTTGCCGTATTCTTGCTGGTATATTCATGTTGGTGTAACCTTGCTGGTATATTCATGTTGCCGTATTCTTGCTGGTATATTCATGTTGGCGTATTCATGTTGGTGTATTCATGTTGGTTTATTCATGTTGGTGTATTCATGTTGGCGTATTCTTGCTGGTATATTCATATATTCGTGTTGGTGTATTCTTGCTGGTATATTCATGTTGGCGTATTCATGTTGGTGTATTCATGTTGGTTTATTCATGTTGGTGTATTCATGTTGGCGTATTCTTGCTGGTATATTCATATATTCGTGTTGGTGTATTCATGTTGGTGTATTCTTGCGGGTATATTCATGTTGAATCCTAGCCTATGGTTTGGACATTGAACAGGAACTGGCCTGAACCAGACTTTAGCCCGTCTGTGGCTGGCTAGCACAACAGACCCTCACATCAAACCACAGTCAGGTCCTGATTGTCCTCTTCTATCTTTGTCTGTGTGGGAAATGATCCAAAAATACAATTCCTGGTTTTCCATCCCAGACTTTCAACAATCGGTGTGTGTGAGGAAGCGCTGAGACAAAGAGCTTATGCAACCATGACTGCAGCGTTCCCCCGTTTGACCTTAGAGCCCTGATTGGCTAGACTGGGAAAAACGCCAAAAATAAGACTTTTGATGGTGTGAGGATTTACAGTCAGATGTTTTCAGTTTGACACAGGAATTATCAGAGCAGAAAGATGAGAACAATCAATGGACATAAAGATGTTGGGTTATAATCGTGATGGTGGGAGAGTGTTGTAGCCTGTGTTTGTAGCTAAAGGTTAGCATACAAACACCGTTCTACAGTTACACAGTGTATACACAGTGTGTCCACTTCAAACCAGTTTGGATTAATCCTGTTTAGTTCTCTGAAGCACCTGACTGGACTGGTAACCATGGTAACTGTTAGAAGTGACATCATTGTTCAAACTTCCCACCTCCAGAAGTGCAGTAGTCCCCCCCCCCGGTGTGTCAGGACCCACGGCTAAACCAGACTTTCAGTCCTCTTCCAGGGAGCCAACAGTTTGGCGTTGTCTTCATCATTCCTTCGCCAAGTAGCCAATCAAATCAGTTCATTGGTAAGGCTGTTTGCGTTGTTGTAGTGGTTGCCATGGCAGCGGCTGCATTCACTCTCGTTGGGGTTTGTGAGTTCATGTTGGAATGAAAGTTACTGACAGAAAAGAGCCCCAGCGTCTGGAGGGTAAACATCAGCTTTCTCATGAGAATGTTTGAACTGTGTGTGTGTGTGTGTGTGTGTGTGTGTGTGTCTTACTGAAGAGATCAGGACTGAGTGTTTCCCAGATTTTTCCTCCCTCCTATGTTCCCAGTGAGGACTAAGAATCCTGTCCTACTTGTCTAGACGTTCTAGTCATGTGTTCAGTTGTTGTGTTTAGGTGTTGTGTTCAGGTGTTGTGTTGAGGTATTCAGGTGTTGTGTTCAGGTGTTCATGTGTTGTGTTCAGGTGTTCATGTGTTGTGTTCAAGTGTTCAGGTGTTGTGTTCAAGTGTTGTGTTCAGGTGTTGTGTTCAGGTGTTCAGGTGTTGTGTTCAGGTGTTCAGGTGTTGTGTTCAGGTATTCAGGTGTTGTGTTCAGGTGTTCATGTGTTGTGTTCAGGTGTTCATGTGTTGTGTTCAGGTGTTCAGGTGTTGTGTTCAGGTGTTCAGGTGTTGTGTTCAGGTGTTCAGGTGTTGTGTTCAGGTGTTGTGTTCAGGTATTCAGGTGTTGTGTTCAGGTGTTCATGTGTTGTGTTCAGGTGTTCAGGTGTTGTGTTCAAGTGTTGTGTTCAGGTGTTGTGTTCAAGTGTTGTGTTCAGGTGTTGTGTTCAGGTGTTCAGGTGTTGTGTTCAGGTGTTCAGGTGTTGTGTTCAGGTGTTGAGGTGTTGTGTTCAGGTGTTGTGTTCAGGTGTTGTGTTCAGGTGTTCGAGTGTTGTGTTCAGGTGTTGTGTTCAGGTGTTGTGTTCAAGTGTTGTGTTCAGGTGTTCGAGTGTTGTGTTCAGGTGTTGTGTTCAGGTGTTGTGTTCAGGTGTTGTGTTCAGGTGTTCGAGTGTTGTGTTCAGGTGTTCAGGTGTTGTGTTCAAGTGTTCAGGTGTTGTGTTCAGGTGTTGAGGTGTTGTGTTCAGGTGTTCAGGTGTTGTGTTCAGGTGTTCAGGTGTTGTGTTCAGGTGTTGTGTTCAGGTGTTGTGTTCAGGTGTTCGAGTGTTGTGTTCAGGTGTTGTGTTCAGGTGTTGTGTTCAGGTGTTGTGTTCAGGTGTTCGAGTGTTGTGTTCAGGTGTTGTGTTCAGGTGTTGTGTTCAGGTGTTGTGTTCAGGTGTTCGAGTGTTGTGTTCAGGTGTTCAGGTGTTGTGTTCATGTGTTGTGTTCAGGTGTTGTGTTCAGGTGTTCAGGTGTTGTGTTCTTGTGTTCAGGTGTTGTGTTCAGGTGTTCAGGTGTTCATGTGTTGTGTTCAGGTGTTCAGGTGTTGTGTTCAGGTGTTCAGGTGTTGTGTTCAGGTGTTCAGGTGTTGTGTTCAGGTGTTGTGTTCAGGTGTTGTGTTCAGGTGTTGTGTTCAGGTGTTCGAGTGTTGTGTTCAGGTGTTGTGTTCAGGTGTTGTGTTCAGGTGTTGTGTTCAGGTGTTCGAGTGTTGTGTTCAGGTGTTCAGGTGTTGTGTTCAAGTGTTGTGTTCAGGTGTTGTGTTCAGGTGTTCATGTATTGTGTTCAGGTGTTCAGGTGTTGTGTTCAGGTGTTCAGGTGTTGTGTTCAGGTGTTCAGGTGTTGTGTTCAGGTGTTGTGTTCAGGTGTTCAGGTGTTGTGTTCAAGTGTTGTGTTCAGGTGTTGTGTTCAGGTGTTCAGGTGTTGTGTTCAGGTGTTCAGGTGTTGTGTTCAGGTGTTGTGTTCAGGTGTTGTGTTCAGGTGTTGTGTTCAGGTGTTCAGGTGTTGTGTTCAGGTGTTCAGGTGTTGTGTTCAGGTGTTCAGGTGTTCATGTGTTGTGTTCAGGTGTTCAGGTGTTGTGTTCAGGTGTTCAGGTGTTGTGTTCAGGTGTTCAGGTGTTGTGTTCAGGTGTTGTGTTCAGGTGTTGTGTTCATGTGTTGTGTTCAGGTGTTCGAGTGTTGTGTTCAGGTGTTGTGTTCAGGTGTTGTGTTCAGGTGTTGTGTTCAGGTGTTCGAGTGTTGTGTTCAGGTGTTCAGGTGTTGTGTTCAAGTGTTGTGTTCAGGTGTTGTGTTCAGGTGTTCATGTATTGTGTTCAGGTGTTCAGGTGTTGTGTTCAGGTGTTCAGGTGTTGTGTTCAGGTGTTCAGGTGTTGTGTTCAGGTGTTGTGTTCAGGTGTTCAGTTCATGTGTTCAAGTGTTGTGTTCAGGTGTTGTGTTCAGGTGTTCAGGTGTTGTGTTCAGGTGTTCAGGTGTTGTGTTCAGGTGTTGTGTTCAGGTGTTGTGTTCAGGTGTTGTGGTCAGGTGTTCAGGTGTTGTGTTCAGGTGTTCAGGTGTTGTGTTCAGGTGTTCAGGTGTTCATGTGTTGTGTTCAGGTGTTCAGGTGTTGTGTTCAGGTGTTCAGGTGTTGTGTTCAGGTGTTCAGGTGTTGTGTTCAGGTGTTCAGGTGTTGTGTTCAGGTGTTGTGTTCTGGTGTTCAGGTGTTGTGTTCAGGTGTTCAGGTGTTGTGTTCAGGTGTTGTGTTCAGGTGTTGTGTTCAGGTGTTCGAGTGTTGTGTTCAGGTGTTGTGTTCAGGTGTTGTGTTCAGGTGTTGTGTTCAGGTGTTCGAGTGTTGTGTTCAGGTGTTGTGTTCAGGTGTTGTGTTCAGGTGTTCGAGTGTTGTGTTCAGGTGTTCAGGTGTTGTGTTCAAGTGTTGTGTTCAGGTGTTGTGTTCAGGTGTTCATGTGTTGTGTTCAGGTGTTCAGGTGTTGTGTTCAGGTGTTCAGGTGTTGTGTTCAGGTGTTGTGTTCAGGTGTTGTGTTCAGGTGTTCAGGTGTTGTGTTCAGGTGTTGTGTTCAGGTGTTGTGTTCAGGTGTTCAGGTGTTGGTTCACCCTGGACCGGTCTCCAGTGTATCACAGCACAGACAAACGGTCACCACCAATCAGCGCAGGGGGATCAGAAAGCTTGGCGTGGTTTCCATGGAAACATGGGGATCCAGGTTGGTGTCATGTGATCAGATGCAATCTGATTCTGATGCTGGTGTGAGACGCTAGGTGTGAGACCGCTAGGTGTGAGACAGCTGGGTGTGAGACAGCTGGGTGTGAGACAGCTGGGTGTGAGACAGCTGGGTGTGAGACAGCTGGGTGTGAGACAGCTGGGTGTGAGACAGTTAGGTGTGAGACAGCTGGGTGTGAGACAGCTGGGTGTGAGACAGCTTGGTGTGAGACAGCTGGGTGTGAGACAGCTGGGTGTGAGACAGCTGGGTGTGAGACAGCTGGGTGTGAGACAGCTTGGTGTGAGACAGCTTGGTGTGAGACAGCTTGGTGTGAGACAGTTAGGTGTGAGACAGCTTGGTGTGAGACAGCTGGGTGTGAGACAGCTTGGTGTGAGACAGCTGGGTGTGAGACAGCTGGGTGTGAGACAGCTGGGTGTGAGACAGCTGGGTGTGAGACAGTTAGGTGTGAGACAGCTTGGTGTGAGACAGCTTGGTGTGAGACAGCTTGGTGTGAGACAGCTTGGTGTGAGACAGCTGGGTGTGAGACAGCTTGGTGTGAGACAGCTGGGTGTGAGACAGCTGGGTGTGAGACAGCTTGGTGTGAGACAGCTGGGTGTGAGACAGCTTGGTGTGAGACAGCTTGGTGTGAGACAGCTGGGTGTGAGACAGCTGGGTGTGAGACAGCTGGGTGTGAGACAGCTTGGTGTGAGACAGCTGGGTGTGAGACAGCTTGGTGTGAGACAGCTTGGTGTGAGACAGCTGGGTGTGAGACAGCTTGGTGTGAGACAGCTGGGTGTGAGACAGCTTGGTGTGAGACAGCTGGGTGTGAGACAGCTGGGTGTGAGACAGCTTGGTGTGAGACAGCTGGGTGTGAGACAGCTGGGTGTGAGACAGCTGGGTGTGAGACAGCTGGGTGTGAGACAGCTTGGTGTGAGACAGCTGGGTGTGAGACAGCTTGGTGTGAGACAGCTGGGTGTGAGACAGCTGGGTGTGAGACAGCTGGGTGTGAGACGGGGTTTTGCTGTCTGCTGGGTTGCAGTGATCAGAGTAGCGTCGCTGGACTTGGTGTGTTTCCATGCTAACACTGACAGATTCCCATAGGGCAGGTGGTGCTTTAGCCCCACCTTGTGGTGTGAATGCTTCACCACGCCTGGACACAATGGAAGTCGGGGCAAAAGTGTTTGTTGTGACGAAACACTGTGGTACATATGAAGGGATCTGTAATGGGTTCCTGACCATGAGGATGTGTGACCACCGATGAAATGTTCTGTCTATCTTCAGGCTGATGCTGACAAGACAAACTCCTCTGTGCTCTGATTCCAGGAGAATCCGCTGAGACGTCTGGATTTGTTCAGCACATCACTGTCTTTAAAAAAGACTCATGCTAGATGAAAAATGGATGTAATTGATTAATTATATCATAATCCAATGAAAATGTTCGGATGAATATGACATCAGCCTGGAATTGTTTTTGTCAGTGAAAGTGTTATTCTCTAAATGTCCACCAGAGGGCGTTGTCAAGTTTCTCTGGTTGTGTCCTCTGTCTCTGGAAGCAGCAGACAGCAGATCACACATACTGGTCTTGAAGGTCAGCTGAGGAAGAAGAGGATGAGTGGAGCCAATGATCATAAGACAAAGGTGCAGCTCAAACTATTTGTTCTGTGACACTGAAATTAAATTTATAGAACAATTAATATTCCAGTCATCAGAGAACTACCGCCTCTCTCACGAGGAAGAGCCCCCAGGGCCAAACGCAGAGCAATAAATTCACCACAGCCAATGATTTTAATTGTAGGTGATTCAAGAAAGCCAGAGGTGCTTTTAAACTGAGTCGTGGTGACATCACAAACCCCGGCTGGCCTGAAGATCTCATACAAGTCTGCTTAAATTCCACAAATTACACAAACACAAACACAAGATAAACCTTTATTTGTCCTACAGTGGGGACATTTTTTTAATATTTGAAATGAATCAACCTGAGCAGGTTAAGGAGGGGGGGAGAACATGCAGCCCTAACGCAACTAAACCGAGTCTTCATCCTGAGAAACAGGGCGGCTCCAAGGAGAGGACACATCACACCCCCTGAGATAAAATAAAAGAGCTTTCAGTGGTAGAATCTGTCCAACGCCAAACTGAAAAGAAACGTCGTCTGAGTGTCTGATGGAGTCCACAGCTGACAGACGAAGCTCCATCAGACAGCCCCTGCTGGCTGACACAAGGTGCCCCAGACCACCAGGGACACCACCAGTCATCACCCTGGAGACTATGAGGACGCCAGGGCGATGACTATATGTGGAAAAACATACATGAAGCAGCTTTAATTCACCAACCTGGGCTTCTCGATGTCGTCGATGGTCTCTGGCAGCTTCTTATTCAGCGTCTCAGGGAGCAGGAGACACAGCAGACCACAGATGAAGGCCGTAAGGCAGCAAATGATGTGAGGAAGAGGAGTCCACACGTCTCCCAGCAGCAGGATGAGGGGAGCCAGCGACACCCCCAGACGACACGTGAAGGCGGTGAAGCCCATCCCGTTTTGTCTGGTGGAGCAGAGGAAGCTCCGGCGTTAGTCTCCATGAAGCGACGCCGTTGCCTCAGACTGAAACAAACTCAGGTTCCCATCACTTCAACCATTTCTCTGTAACCCGTCTAGACAGGCGACCAAATCAAACGCACCTTTACCTGGAGGACGTTTTGGATTCATCTGGAGTGTTAACATTTGGATGATGTATATACACGGATATTCAGTTTCACACAATTTAATGCAACAACAGTCCATCTTAAAAACCCTAACAATAAACAACACCACCAAAGAAGAAAATGGGTATCTTGAAACTAATTTCAAAGACAATTTTTTTGCGACTTGTGTTAGCAGACTGCCGAGTCCTGTCCTGATGAGTTGGCTCTTCTGTGTTGAGCCATGCGCCTGTGTAGTGGTTGTTTGGTTTCCCCTATATAGACATCTGAGCAGCATACACCAGATTGCTCTTCTGTGTGGTGGGGGGTCTTTCGGGTGGACCAGTCTTCAAGAAACTTCTCAAAGTCCAGTGGATTGATTTAAACAGCTGTGGATAACCATAACCTGGATAACTGAGAACCTACACAGACATGGTGAGTCAGACATTCTTGGTGGGGCAGATGAATGAGCTGTGTGGCGGTGACTGACCTGAGCACTGTGGGGTAAAGCTCAGTCGTGTAGAGGTAGAACGTGACAAAGGAACATTCTGACAGGCCTTTTCCGACGATGGCGATAGCAGCACGAACGTACCACAGATCTGCAGAGATCAGGTTTCCATCAGGGCAAAAGAAAGCCAGCCAATGATTATGAATCATTATCCTGGTACAAGGTGTTCCTGCCAAGGTAACCACGAGGTGTGCCCCACCCAGCAAATCCCTTTGGACTGCTTGTTGTCTGCAGGGTTATTTAGGGGTTGGATCCTACCCCAGCTAACAGTAGTTGTACAGTTTATGGGTTTTTTTGCTTTATGACTGTGGGACAAACCTCGCGTGCTTGGGGACCTCAGTAATGGCAATACAATCTTTTTGACAAATAACTAAAGACAGACTTTCTCTGCACAGCGAACGAGTCTTTGGTCAAAGGAAGGAGAGTTGCACGACCTTTGTGAATGCCGATGTTTATAGCGATGCAGACTCCCGTCAGCAGCAGAGATCCAGCTTGGCACCACCTCCGTCCAATGGTGTTCACCAAGCAGTAGGACATCACTTTGGCCGGAACTTCAATGGCGGCGTAGAGGAAGTGTGTGAGATACATGTTCAGGCCAAAGCCACTGATGTTCAAGGAGATCCCATAATATGTCAAAGCGATTCCAAACCTGCAGGTAACAAGGACAACAAAGGATTCTTTTGTTTGCTAACTTCCAACCACCTATGACCAAATGAATTCAAACAGACACCCACCACACAATGCCAGTCAGGACAGCTAACTGTCTGATCTTCCTGGTCTTGATGAGATCGAGGTAAGTGTAGGTTCTGTTCTGGTTGAAGTTCATCTCAGAGAATGTCTGAAGAGAAGTCATGGGTAGAGTTCAGGTGGAAATAATGTCCCAAGTTCCTTTGCTTGAGATTGACTTATTTAAAATGGAAAACCAGCCAAACCAAACTTTTGGTCTGTTGACTGATTTCAGCTGTTAGCAATTTTCACTTTCGTCTGAGGTGTCCTCTTTCCTTTTGGACTTTTTATGTCCTCATGTTCACAGAATTACTTTCTACAGGTATAGAAACTTTTTGCTCATGCCAAACATTCATTCATTCATGCCCTATCCCAACTGGCATAGGGTGTGACGCCAGTGCACAGCTGTTCATACCAAACATGATTTTCCCAAAATGTCTGAAGTTCCCCCATGATTTGCTTTTGCCTGTCTTAGTTTATGGCTGTAAGTGGATCATCATCTATTGTCTTGTAGACATGACGACCATAATCGTCTTCTTCTGACTTGCAGGTCATGGGGGTTGCTGGAGCCTATCCCAGCAGGGTTTGCTGTGGAGGCGTTGCAGATGGATCAATTTCTAATGATACAAAAATCAACGGCACCGTAACCCTGCCGATTGTCCCTATTGTCTTTTTTCTGTCCTTCAGACAAAACCTTAGTTTACAACAATAATCACATTTGAGTAAGAATCCTGTTCGATTTCAGAAAAATCATCCAACATCAAGCTTAGATTTACCTCCTGTATCAAAGTGGATGACAGCTTTTGTCTCTTGTTGAACTTTGCACATCTATCGAGGTAAAACTTGGCTCTCTCTACTTCACCATTGGTCAGTAGCCATCGGGCAGACTCAGGAATCCACCTGCCATTAGATTCAGAGTGTCATTCCTGAAGCGAAACGCAGCTTTATAGTTCTAAACATTTGTGTTCTGGTCAGCAAATCTTCCTTTTCCATTCCTGCATAAATAATGTATCCTAAGACAGTAGAAACGATAATGCGAACAACTGTGACCATACACCACAAGGGAAAGTTGTCACATCCCCAGCAATGGCAGCAACTTATGGATTAGTGTTTCTGTCAACTGTACATGTTTGACCCTCGTGTCAAAGATTCGACCTCTAGAAGGACACCTCACCCTGTGTAATGGAAGCAAAGCGATTCGCTGTGTCTCTCCAGGCGTTTAAGGGGCAAACTGTACATAACCACTCACCACCAGGTCAGGATGATGAGTCCTAGCGGGGCGGTGATGGTCAAGACCAGCGTCCGCCAGTCCTGTATCAGGAAGGCGAGCCCAGCGAGCAGCATGTTCCCTGCAGACCAGCTGAGGCCTCCAATCACATTGACCCATGACCTGTGACCTACATCGACCCACTCTACAGCTGGAAGTAACAACAACCACCACCAATAAATGATTCAGGCACGTTGGTTTACCAAACAGCGTCTTCATGTTTCTGAGCATCATTAAATGGATGGCGGGACCGGAGGGGGGGTAAAAGCATCTTTCACAGTCATCACTTTTTATGTCAACAGAGAAAACCTGTGGGCTCACTGAGAACTATTGAGTTAATGCTGACTCCTGCCAGTCCAACTCCAGTGAGGAACCTCAGTACTCCAAACACAGCGTAGGAGTTAGCAAATGCACTGGAGAAGCCGAACACGATGGCTATGGCGTGCGACACTAGGAAGGTTTTCCTCCTCCCGTACCTGGAAATGACAAAACAAACACATTCAGCACAGAGACGTATGCAAACATTCAGTCCTCATTCAGCACAACGACTGTAATCGTTAGTGAGGTGACTACCAGGTGCTTCAGATTCTCTCTTCAATTATAATAATAATTTGATACAACTTTCTTTAAAGTAAAAGTATGGTGCAAACCATTAAATGTTGAAATATACATGTAAACTAAGCATTAAAATGATCCTTCACATGTTTCTGTCTAAACACCACAGACACGGAACCATCACTACCTGATGGCTTCTAGCTCACCACCAAAGTGTTTCAGGCACTTGATTTCTTCATACTTATCAGAGAGGTATCCCAAAACGATGGCCCCCACCATCACTCCGAGAAAAAAGATTGTCGTCAAGGTTTTCGCAAAGCTTTTATTTTCACAGACAAGATCCCACTAAAAACAAAAGAAAAGACTTACAGATTACCTTTTTCACTTCTTGGATTAGCTGTTATGCTAAATCTCTTTTCCCCTCTTTCACCTGTCTCAGCTGTAAAATGATTATGAATTAGTTATCATGTTTTCACACGTCCCAAATGATCAGTTTCTCTATTTGACTGCACTGATCAATGGTTCCTTGTTGTGCAACTGAGGAGTATTTGATGTGTTCTGCAGAGGTTTCAGTAATAAATGAGGTATCCCACACACTGTTTAACACCGTCGTACCTCTGTGGCGATGGTGGAGGTGAAGGTGGAGTTGTCGTAAACCCATCCACTCCCACACCAGACCGTTGGGAGGTCAGAGCTGTTGGAGATGTTGGCTAGAAGCTGGAACTGAGGCTCTGCAAACATCTCACAAGACTTGGGGCTGCCATCTTCTTGTACAGGAATGCTAACAGTTAGCCTCTGCTGCTCAGTTAGGTTTCCAAACTGTCCATTATCCAGGGTGCTGATGTCACAGCGGTGAGGAGGCAACACTCCAATGAAGTTGTTCAGCAGGAAGTGACAGGGTAGAGCTATTCTACAGCTGTGAAGGACGATCGTGTTTGTGATCTGGAAAGATCCAAAGCCGTTGATTTCCTGCAGGATGCTATCAAACTTCATCTTCTGGGTGAATACAGCTTCTAAAACAGAAAAAGAAGCATGAAACAAATCGAAATGTTTAATCCCTCATTTTGTTTGGTATAAATATCTATCTATTCATCTATCAATGTTTTACAACATCATAAAGACTTGGATATGTAGTGGATTAATTCACCAAATATAAAACGTACTTACGTCTGTCTTTAAGTCGTTAATTCGAGTTCTTGTAATGCATAATACCAATATATTCTCCCAGTTCTTCTTTTCCGCACAGGGATGATCGGTTCCACCACCGTTCAAAGGAGGAGTGGTTTGTGTTCACAGCTGAGGGCAGAGCATTAGTCAAACCTTTGTTCTATTGACAGTAATCCCTCTTAATTGTAGGCGGAGAAAAATAGGCACCAGGTGCCAGGAAGCCGATTGGAACGCACGCCCTCGCCAGGCTAGAGTCACCTGGCAGAAGTGTGTAGGGCTGGACCTCCTGCTGGGGAACCACGTCTGGTATGAGGATCTCCGGATGTCTTCAGGGGAACATAGAGAGTGAGCTGTCGTTACTACATCACTCTCCTTCTTGGTGGAACAGCCCTTCACCAGCCTGGAGGTGTGTTGATGGTCATTGTCCTGCTCAACCAATCACAAAGTGGATGGGAGATGATGACTTCCTTGTTAAAAACAACTGGTCGATGTTGAGAATCTACTCATCATGTTTTCATGTTTAATGTGAGTTTCATGGACCTCCTCGGGCAGGTCCAAACCTCAGGTTTGTGGCACCAGAGGATTGTGGTCTCTGGTGCCACAACCCTGCAAAGACCAAGACCAGAAGATTAAAGTCCAGCAGTCTGGTGTTAAACAGTTTGTGGAGGTCAGGTGGGGTTAAACAGTGTGTGGAGGTCAGGTGGGGTTAAACAGTGTGTGGAGGTCAGGTGGTGATCCGTTCAGGGTTTGGAACCAGCTTTAATAAAGTTAATGGTAGATCAACACCATTGATTTGAGTTCTGCCCCTATGGAGGTCACTATGCTGATCATATAGTCAGTTTAACTGTGTGAGAGGCTGGTCATGTGATCAAATCCCACACAATAACAGCTGTAGTGGGGGAGAGGGTTCTGGCCAAGGGTTTGTGGCCGGTCAGAGAACGTGTAGGAATGCAGTACGTTTCATTCTCTTCATTTGGACATATTTTTATGTGTAACGTTTCCCTGTAACGACTAGGAAAGTCAGTTAAAAGTGACCTGATAAAACCTGATGCTAACATGCAGAGCACCGATGGAGAAGCTTTCATTCATAGTTTAATCAAAGAAACACAAGAGAAGTATTCGTCCAACAAACTACACAACACTACTAAACACTGACACCAAAGGAGAAGGTGGCTGAAAAGGCCTCAGCCTAATCAGTCTGATCGGGCACAGGTGTGGAGATGAGGCTCCGCCCATACGTTCAGCCCCACCTCCAGCACAGCAAAGCAACATGGGACAGAAAGCAAACCGTGACACCAACGTTTCTGTGGCTGTCATTAAATGACATGAAACAGAGAACAGGTGAGGACATCCAAAGTAAACGGGTCTAAATGAGTTGGTGCAACTGAATCAACAGAACCTTCTCTACGACATGATTGGCTCCTCCAGCTCAGCCCCGCCTCCAGGCCTCTGGCAGAAACGGTCATGGGATGATTTCTGCATGCTTTGTAAATAAGAGAGTCGTTTTTATGATGTCTGGAACATTTCTTGTTCAGAAAGGTCATTTGGTGGCAGCTTGTTGATCCTGGATCCCTGAAAGGCTCCAAAGGGCTCCTGTAGACGTGTTCCCCCCGTTTAAAGGACCTTTAGTAATTGTCAGTGTTCGTCCCTCCGTTAGTCCACCAAATATCTTCACAACCGTTCAGACAGAAAGATGAAACAAAAAGCACATGACTCAGGCAGCAAAGGGGATAAAATGAGATGATGACCTTGACCTTGAGAAAACTCGGTCAAGGTCAAATTTCAACTTTTGTACACTATGAACACCTTTATGAACACCTCTATAAACACCTCTATGAACACCCCTATAAACACCTCTATAAACACCTCTATAAACACCTCTATAAACACCTCTATGAACACCTCTATGAACACCTCTATAAACACCTCTATGAACACCTCTATGAACACCTCTATAAACACCTCTATGAACACCTCTATAAACACCTCTATGAACACCTCTATAAACACCTCTATGAACACCTTTATGAACACCTCTATAAACACCTCTATGAACACCTCTATGAACACCTCTATAAACACCTTTATGAACACCTCTATAAACACCTCTATGAACACCCCTATAAACACCTCTATAAACACCTCTATAAACACCTCTATAAACACCTCTATGAACACCTCTATAAACACCTCTATAAACACCTCTATGAACACCTCTATGAACACCTCTATAAACACCTCTATGAACACCTCTATAAACACCTCTATGAACACCTCTATGAACACCTCTATAAACACCTCTATGAACACCTCTATGAACACCTCTATGAACACCTCTATGAACACCTCTATAAACACCTCTATAAACACCTCTATGAACACCTCTATGAACACCTCTATGAACACCTCTATAAACACCTCTATGAACACCTCTATAAACACCTCTATGAACACCTCTATGAACACCTCTATGAACACCTCTATAAACACCTTTATGAACACCTCTATGAACACCTCTATGAACGCCTCTATAAACACCTCTATAAACACCTCTATGAACACCTCTATAAACACCTCTATGAACACCTCTACAAACACCTCTATGAACACCTCTATAAACACCTCTATGAACACCTCTATAAACACCTCTATGAACACCTCTATGAACACCTCTATGAACACCTCTATAAACACCTCTATGAACACCCCTTTGAACACCTCTATAAACACCTCTATGAACACCTCTATAAACACCTCTATGAACACCTCTATAAACACCTCTATGAACGCCCCTTTGAACACCTCTATAAACACCTCTATGAGCACCTCTATAAACACCTCTATGAACACCTCTATAAACACCTCTATGAACGCCCCTATTAACAGGACAAAGCTGTGACACATCCAGTAGGCTTTGGGATCAATACCCTGACGTGAATGAATCTTCTTGATCTATGTTTCAGCGGTCTTTAATTCTGACTGTAATTCTATTTTCCTCTGACAGTTGGGGTCACGCCCCCTGTGGTCGTCATACTGAGAGCACGAATTCCACCTGACTTAAGGCAGAATAAAGTGAAACCCGTTCCAGTGTGACCCAAAGACAAACCTGTTCAAACATGGGGGCCCCCTACTGTTGGGGGAGAGCAACAGCAGGGGACACCCCCAACCCGAGCCCCTTGTTGCTCCGGTTAATGACTGGACGGGTCTCTGCACAACGACAGCAGCTTTACTGTCATGTTATAACTTTGTAATACATGTGTTGTGGCCTTCATGAATTGAAAAGAAAGACTAACAGAAAAGTAAGAAAACTCTTGTTTAATGTCGGGTTAAACCTTTGAACGCTTTGAACGACCACAAGGACTTGAACACTTTATTTCAGGGCGTGATAATTAATGCTAATGAAACATGAACCACATAACTCCACACAGTTCAGGAAACAGCTGTACAGATGTCATGATGATTATTAATGGATCTCCATGGTAACTGCTTTATGATGGTGTTGTGCTGACGCTGAGCGCCTCCTGATGGCGATGGTCTGTCACTGCTCCTGTCTGTGACGCTGTTGGGTTACGGAGGCCTGGAGACTCTTCTGCAGTCAAACAGAACAACCATGATTCACCTGAACACTGACCCACCTCATTAACAGCTCCTCAAAGGACTGCGTGCTTCAGCCACCAGTGAAGCTCCACTCGGTCAAACACAAAATGAAGCAGTGTGGTGACTAACGGTTTGAAATAAAATCCAACAAAAAAATTCACAGGATTTTATTTGGTTTGAAAAAACATTCATTTTATTTCTGTGTCTTTTTATTTAATTTTATTTGTGTGTTGTCACGTTTCACGCATGGTGTCGTTAATTCACCGTCCTGGGCTTCTCGATGTCCTCGATGGTCTCCGGAAGCTTCTTGTTCAGTGTTTCAGGAAGCAGCAGAGGAAGCAGACCACAGACGATGGTGATGGAGCAGATGATGAACTGAGGAAGAGGAGTCCACACGTCCTCCAGCAGCAGGGTGACGGGAGCCAGCGACACCCCCAGACGACACATGAAGCAGGTGAAGCCCAGCCCGTTTTGTCTGGTGGGACAGGAGAGCTTCAGCTTCAGTCTGAAACGGTAAGGCCCTCCGCCTGCTAGAAAATCATTCCTGCCCAGTTTAGCTCAGAACCAAACCGTTTGCTGACCTGTGCTTCACCGCAATACCTGCGACAATCAATAATCAATACATGGACACACAGTCCACAGAGAGGATGATGACAGGACGTGGCACGGAAAGTTCTTGAGTGTGTTTGAAGTCCAGTGAGGAACCAACAGGATGGAGTACGATGCAACCAGGAGCCAAACCTGGGTTTGCACCTCGGACTACCCTAACCTTAATCCTAACCCTAAATCTAACCCCTAACCCTAACCCCTAACCCTAAGTCCAATCCTACATCTAACCCATAACCCTAAGTCTAACCCCTAACCCTAATCCCTAACCATAAATCTAACCCTAAGTCTAACCCCTAACCTTGAGTCTAATCCCTAACCCTGAGTCTAACCCCTAACCCCAAACCCTTAACCCTAACCCCTTGCCCTAACCCTAACTTCAACCCCTAACCCTAACCCTAAATCTAAACCTAAGTCTAACCAATGACCCTAAGTCTAACCTCTAACCCTAGCCCCTCACCCTAACCCGTGAGCAGCTCTAGTGCGAGTCACTGACCTGACGACGGTGGGGTAAAGCTCAGGTGTGTACAGGTAGAACGCCGTGACAGACGCTTCTGACAGGCCTTTCCCAAGGGTGGCAACAACAACACGGACCAACCAGAGACCTACAGGGATGGAGAACAGCCAATGGAACGGATGGAACCACAAAGACCCTGAAGATCCCTGAGAACTTCACTACTGAGGAACGAGAAGCTGGAAGCATTTTACAACAAATCAAACATGTTCAAAAAATACTACAAAATACAATCAGGTGCTTCTTGAGGAAGTTTTGATTTGTGTTGCTGAGACTGAAGCCAAAGTGACAAAGTGAAGCTGCATGAAGCTCCTTCTGATCTCATGGATTCATGTCTGGGGAAGGGGAAACAGATGCACAACCTGTTGGCACAAACATGTTGATGGCGATGCAGACTCCCGTCAGGAGTATTGTTGCTGCTTGATACCGCCTCCGACCAACAATGTTCACCAAGCAGTGGGTCACCAGTTTGGCAGGAACTTCAATAGCCGCGTAGATGAAGTGTGTGAGATACATGTTCAGACCAAAGCCACTGACGTTCAAGGAGATCCCATAATATGTCAAAGCAATTCCAAACCTGCAGGTAACAGGTAACTATTAGTTAGCCACCTACCTGACATCTTGATCTCATGACAAGTGTTTCAGAAGATCTGTGAGATACCCACCACATCGTCCCGGTCACAACTGCTAACTTTCTCAACTTCAGAGACTTGAAGAGATCGAGGTAACTGTAGTTTCTGTTCTGCCTTTCTGTGATTTCCATGTTGGAAAACGTCTGTGCCGTGGGCAGAGAAATCATCTAAATGTTAGCATTGCCACATGAGAGTTCCCTCCCGGTGGGACGCAACCTGTCAGCTGTTTGAGCCACAGACGGCTGATTGAGCCTCGCTCAAGTTACTTCACCCATCAGTTACACTAAACCAAGTTAGGTTAAAGATCAGGAGCAATCGGGGTGGAAGTTTAGTCCCTTCAGATCAAGTCGTCAGGACACAAAGTCATGACGTCATCATTGAAGTAACGCTACCACTACATCCAGACATTCAACCAGCATCCAACTCAAACGTACCTCCAGGATCAGGTCAGGTGACAGTTTGGGTCTTTTGTTGAACTTTGCACACCTGTCAAGGTAAAACTTGGCTCTCTCCACTTGACCGTTGACTAAGAGCCAGCGGGCAGATTCAGGAATCCACCTGCAGATACATTAAATAAAGACTCACTGGATTACAAGGTTATCTGTATGTTCACTGTCATGTATAATCTCACCTAACCACACAAAAGTGACAGAAAGAAACCCTCATCATTGAAGTTTGATTGAACAACCTCAGTCTACAAGTCAGCACCTTCAGTCTGAGGTCAGAGTTCAGTTTAGCTGAAGATCTCAAGGACTCAGGAGTCTCGTTCCTGAGTCCAGCTAAAATGAGATGTTTTTTTAGTTAGATGACACACTGATTCAGGTGATTTTAGTATTAAACTAAAAGTAGTGTTCGTGTTTACTTCAGGTGCCTTTGTTTCATGTGGTGGTTTTCACATCGCATTAGTGTGGATCCAGTGCTGAGCTTCAGCAACGTATTCTCTCATCTGCTTTCCTGTCGCTCTAAATGTCTTTTCAATCATCAGGTGATTGATCATAACTGAAGCTGAGCTGCTGATTGTGTGACATTAGTAACGGGATCTGATGCACTGACAAGGTTGTGTTGGTTGTTTCTGCAGAGGTTCCTCACCACCAGGTCAACAGGGCCAATCCCAGTGGAGCGGTGATGGTCATGACCAGCATCCTCCAGTCCTTTATCAGCAGGGCTAATCCAGCCAGCAGCATGTTCCCGATCGACCAGGTCAGGCTGCCAATCACACTGCTGAATGACCTGTGACCTATGTTGACCCACTCCAGGCCTGCAAGGTGACAGGCATTACCACACGGATGAATAATGTTGGTTTCTATTGGTCGCATTTCTTGTGTGAAATACAGCTGTGAACACAAGGCGTGGCTTATCATCAGCTTTAGCTTACTGAGAACTATGGTGCTGATGATGATTCCTGCCAATCCGAAGCCGGTGAGAAACCTCAGCACCGCAAACAGAATGAAGGAGTTCGCCAAAGCGCTGGAGAAGCCAAACACCACGGCCACGAAGTAGGAGGAGAAGAGAGAGAGTCTCCGCCCATACCTGGTGAGGAGAACACACTTCAACACGCTTCAACATGCCTCAGCAGGATTCAGCACACTTCAGCACGCTTCAGCACACTTCACCACGCTTCAACACACTTCAACACGATTCAGCACACTTCAGCACACTTCAACAAGCTTCAACACACTTCAACACGCTTCAACAGGCTTCAACACGCTTCAACACACTTCAACACGCTTCAAAACGCTTCAACAGGCTTCAACACGCTTCAACACGCTTCAACAGGCTTCAGCACTCTTCAACACACTTCAACAGGCTTCAACACACTTCACCACAATTCAACAAGCTTCAACACGCTTCGACATGCTGCGACATGCTTTGACACGCTTCAACATGCTTCAACACGCTTCATCACACTTCAACACACTTCAACATGCTTCAACACCTTTCAACACGCTTCAACACACTTCAACATGCTTCAACACGCTTCAACACACTGCAACACGCTTTACCACCCTTCAACACGCTTCGACACGCTTCATCACACTTCAACACACTCCAGCATGCTTTAACATGTTTCAACACGCTTCTACATGTCTGTTGAAAGGTTTTGACACAGAATGTGTGTGTGTGTGTATGTGGGTGTGTGGGTGGGTCTGAAGTCGTGGTGAAAATGCTTCACCTCCATTCCTACCTGTCAGAGACGTATCCGAAGGCGACAGAGCCGATCATCACTCCTGTGAAGAAGATTGTGGTCGAAGTTTTCGTCAGACTCTTCCTGTCACACACAAGATCCCACTGAGGAGAGACAGGTCACACATCAGGTGTGTGTGTGTGTGTGTGTGTGTGTGTGTGTGTGTGTGTGTGTGTGTGTGTGTGTGTGTGTGTGTGTGTGTGTGTGTTCTGGGCCCTGACAGTTTAACACAACAGGAAACTCTTCTTTAAGTTAAAAATCTTCAACTTCACCGAACAGACAAACAGTTAAAACGGTGTGTATTCATTCTTCATGGTGTCTCATATATCTTGAGAAGAAGCGCGTGAAGACCTCAGAGGGAGGTGTGAACAGTGACGGTACCTCCATAGCCATGGTGGAGGTGAAGGTGGAGTTGTCGTAAACCCATCCACTCCCACACTGGACCGTTGGGAGGTCAGAGCTGTTGGAGATGTTGGCTAGAAGCTGGAAATGAGGCTCTGCAAACATCTCACAAGACTTGGGGCTGCCATCTTCTTGTACAGGAATGTTAACAGTTAGCCTCTGCTGCTCAGTTAGGTTTCCAAACTGTCCATTATCCAGGGTGCTGATGTCACAGTGGTGAGGAGGTAAAGCACCAATGAAGTTGTTCAGCAGGAAGTGACCTGGCAGAACCATCCGAGGAGTGTAAAGCAGGATAATGATGGTGATCTGGAAAGGCCCAAACCCGTTGATGTCCTCCAGGATGCTCTCAAACGTCACCTTCACCATTTTGATGGCTCCTTGAAGACTGTACGTACATCAGCTGTTAGTAAATAGAACTTAATTCAGTGAAGTTTAAATGTAAAACTTTTCAACACAATGAAGAGCTGAAATAATCACCTCAGAAGAGGTGATCTCAGGTCCTGTTCCTGGGGGTTCCTGTTCCCGTGTCCCTCCCTAACGGTAACGTCAGTCCTGTAGCAGACCGGTGGACAAACCCAACGGTAACGTCAGTCCTGTAGCAGACCGGTGGACAATCCCTATGGTAATGTCAGTCCTGTAGCAGACCAGTGGACGATTCCTACGGTAACGTCAGTCCTGTAGCAGACCAGTGGACGATTCCTACGGTAACGTCAGTCATGTAGCAGACCAGTGGACAATCCCTATGGTAATGTCAGTCCTGTAGAAGAGCGGTGGACAATCCCTATGGTAACGTCAGTCCTGTAGCAGACCGGTGGACAATCCCAACGGTATCGTCAGTCCTGTAGCAGACCGGTGGACAATCCCAACGGTAGCGTCAGTCCTGTAGCAGACCGGTGGACGACCCCAACGGTAACGTCAGTCCTGTAGCAGACCGGTGGACAATCCCTATGGTAACGTCAGTCCTGTAGCAGATCGGTGGACAATCCCTATGGTAATGTCAGTCCTGTAGCAGACCAGTGGACAATCCCTATGATAATGTCAGTCCTGTAGCAGACCGGTGGACAATCCCTATGGTAATGTCAGTCCTGTAGCAGACCGGTGGTAACGTCAGTCCTGTAGCAGACCGGTGGACGACCCCAACGGTAATGTCAGTCCTGTAGCAGACCGGTGGACAATCCCAACGGTAACGTCAGTCCTGTAGCAGACCGGTGGACAATACCAACGGTAACGTCAGTCCTGTAGCAGACTGGTGGACAATCCCAACGGTAACGTCAGTCCTGTAGCAGACTGGTGGACAATCCCAACGGTAACGTCAGTCCTGTAGCAGACCGGTGGACAATCCCTAAGGTAATGTCAGTCCTATAGCAGACCGGTGGACGATTCCTACGGTAACGTCAGTCCTGTAGCAGACCGGTGGACAATCCCTAAGGTAATGTCAGTCCTATAGCAGACCGGTGGACGATTCCTACGGTAACGTCAGTCCTGTAGCAGACCGGTGGACAATCCCTATGGTAATGTCAGTCCTGTAGCAGACCGGTGGACGATTCCTACGGTAACGTCAGTCATGTAGCAGACCGGTGGACAATCCCTATGGTAATGTCAGTCCTATAGCAGACCGGTGGACGATTCCTACGGTAACGTCAGTCCTGTAGCAGACCGGTGGACAATCCCTATGGTAATGTCAGTCCTGTAGCAGACCGGTGGACGATTCCTACGGTAACGTCAGTCCTGTAGCAGACCGGTGGACAATCCCTATGGTAATGTCAGTCCTGTAGCAGACCGGTGGACTATCCCTATGGTAATGTCAGTCCTGTAGCAGACCGGTGGACAATCCCTATGGTAATGTCAGTCCTGTAGCAGACCGGTGGACGATTCCTACGGTAATGTCAGTCCTATAGCAGACCGGTGGACGATTCCTACGGTAACGTCAGTCCTGTAGCAGACCGGTGGACAATCCCTATGGTAATGTCAGTCCTGTAGCAGACCGGTGGACGATTCCTACGGTAACGTCAGTCCTGTAGCAGACCGGTGGACAATCCCTACGGTAATGTCAGTCCTGTAGCAGACCGGTGGACAATCCCTATGGTAATGTCAGTCCTGTAGCAGACCGGTGGACAATCCCTATGGTAATGTCAGTCCTGTAGCAGACCGGTGGACGATTCCTACGGTAACGTCAGTCCTGTAGCAGACCGGTGGACGACCCCAACGGTAATGTCAGTCCTGTAGCAGACCGGTGGACAATCCCAACGGTAACGTCAGTCCTGTAGCAGACCGGTGGACAATCCCTACGGTAACGTCAGTCCTGTAGCAGACTGGTGGACAATCCCAACGGTAACGTCAGTCCTGTAGCAGACTGGTGGACAATCCCAACGGTAACGTCAGTACTATAGCAGACCGGTGGACAATCCCTATGGTAATGTCAGTCCTATAGCAGACCGGTGGACGATACCTACGGTAACGTCAGTCCTGTAGCAGACCGGTGGACAATCCCTATGGTAATGTCAGTCCTATAGCAGACCGGTGGACGATTCCTACGGTAATGTCAGTCCTGTAGCAGACCGGTGGACAATCCCTATGGTAATGTCAGTCCTGTAGCAGACCGGTGGACGATTCCTACGGTAACGTCAGTCCTGTAGCAGACCGGTGGACAATCCCTACGGTAACGTCAGTTCTATAGCTGACCGGTGGATGACCCACGTCCACGTGAGGCTGCAGGAAGTAGACAGTCCTCTGAGCTCAATGATTAAGCAGAGTAACACGTTCTCATCCCACCATAGGTTAACCTTCAGAAACTATAACTACAGGTTCTGGGAACCACAGCTGCCAATCATTTAACATAAAGTTCAACTTTACAATAAAATACTCTATCAAACAATTGTACTGTGTTCATGAGGGAGATGTTTTCTGAATCTCCTTTCCTCTCATGTCTATGAATATCCTCCGTCACAGTCTTTATCCCTCTTCTCATCTTGTTTGTGTGTCTGAATGCTGCTGCAACAGATCAGATTCCCAGTTTGGGATTATTAAAGCCTATCTATCCATCCAACCATCCATACATGTATACATTTATGTTACATTACATTGAGTTGCATTTAGTTACATTTATTAGTTACATCTGGCCCTTTGAGGACAGCTGTGATGCTGATGTGGTCCTCAGTGAAGATGGGTTTGACCCCCCCTGATCTAGCTGGACTGTAATCTTATAATTTACAGCTGGCAGAAAAAACAAAACATCCCATAATGTCATTTTTCAGTCAGCTAAAAACTTCTTCACCATCATTTTCATGGACTATCGAGCGTTTCAGTCATGACCACATCTTTATTCACCACAACGTGACCACGTGAGAAAGAGAGAGTAATATTAACTCACACTTCATCCAGTCTGTGTTTGAGCTCCTTGTTCACCAGTGTGCACCAGTATGTTCTCCTGTTATTCACTGGTTCCACATCGTCCACCAGCTTCTGATCATGAACCACTGACTGATGTTTCCATGACAACCTGACTAAAGTGTTCAGGACTGGATTCCTCACATGTTGCTGCCTGCAGGCTACCCCACCTGGTGTGTTTCCATCCAGATACTCACACACGAGTGATCAGGTGTGTGATGAAGACCTTCCACACCCAGACTGTTCCTCACCTTCGATGAGCCACGCCCTGGATCAAGAACCATTCTCTGTCAGGTCCAACCTGGAAATGAATCCATCCACTGGACTTTGGTTTGTGTCTTGTTTTTGTTCATGTTACTCACTTTTTCCATTTGTTTATTCACCTGCTCTCTGACTATTAACCACGTGTCTAATTACAGTTACATCTCACTGAAGGAAAGATATAATGAATGTAATTCTGCAGTAATTACAGTAATTATGTATGCGTTCTGTCAGGATAAACCATACATGAGGTGAGTGTCTGACATCAGTTACACCAGTATGTTGATTCTTTATGCCCCCATAATGAGAATGTAGGTCCACTAATCACGTTTAATGAACTGAAGGAAGCACATCAGTCGAGGGTAAACAGGAGATCATTCAGGAGCCCAACATCGTCCTTCAAACACAGTGACCCCCATTCCCACAGCCGGGGTTCATAGGGTCAGGTGGACCCGGCCCATCAGGCGTGAGTGTGCATTAGTGACGGAGCAGAACATTCAGTTTGTGTTGTGGAGGAATCAGAGAACACAGAGACTGTTTAGCAGTCTGGTCATGATGATTCTCTCTGACGCCGATCAGAAGTCCTCATTTCACCGAAGGTCTCTGGTTCCACAGAGGAGACGTTTCTCCCTCTGAAACAAAACAGAACAGAGTCAAACTGAACGTCGTTTAACACTAAAGTCTTCCTGAAGGTCCTCGTGCATCATTCACTGGTGAAACTACACTTTAATAAAGTTTAAAAGAAATCATTGAAATGTTTGAATGATTTGGTAATGATGGGATGTCAGTGTTTTACTATTAATTAAATGTACAGACTTACAGCCGTTAATTCACCGACCTGGGCTTCTCGATGTCGTCGATGGTCTCTGGCAGCTTCTTGTTCAGCGTCTCAGGAAGCAGCAGAGGAAGCAGACCACAGGTGGTGGCAGCAGAACAGAAGATGATGTGAGGAAGAGGAGTCCACACGTCTCCCAGCAGCAGGATGAGGGGAGCCAGCGACACCCCCAGACGACACATGAAAGTCGTGAAGCCCATCCCGTTTTGTCTGGTGGAGCAGAGTCAAGGAAATTAGTGTCAGGCAGCCGATGGGTCTGAGTGTGTGTTCACACTCCTGATGCCAGAATACAGTAGACTATAGCACACACCATTGTGTGACACACCATCGTGTGACACACCACTGGTGACACACCACTGAAGGTCAGGGTGTACCAGTAACACCCCCTTGTGACCTCCAGTGAATGGGGCTCTATGGAAGGGACACCCACAGTGAAACATCATGACCAGTACAATTATTACGGTCAACTTTCAATGAGCTCTGAATGCAATGGGTGGAATCAATATTCTGATGACAACATTATACTTTTTAGAATATATTTACACAACTCCGTTTTGGACTGTTGATCTATTATTGCCATAGTAGGTCAGGTAACGTCGATATCAGCATGATGGCAGCTGACCTGAGGACGGTGGGGTACAGCTCTGGGATGTAGAGGTACACAGTTGTGAAGGCAGCTTCTGACAGACCTTTTCCAAGAATGGCCACAGCTGCACGAACATACCACTGTCCTGAGAAGAACACGTACAGAACACGCAATTGTCGAAGGAAACAGGTGTTGATTCATGTCAGGCCGTTACTCTACGTTCAATCAGAGGTTGACGATCAGGGAACATATGAGGGTTCCTCACATTGTGGTAGCAACAATGAACTTGTCCTGATACAACTCTGCTGCTTGAATGTTTGGATCCACATTAATATGCAATGTAATTATCCTGAATGTGTAACAAGGATTGATTGCATTTCAGTTAATTTCTGGAAACTAGAAAACAGACATGCACAACCTTTAGGAACAAATATGTTTATAGCGATGCAGGTTGCTGTCAGCAGCAGCGTTCCAGCTTGGCACCACCTCCGTCCAATGATATTCAGGAGGAAGTAGGTCATCAGTTTGGCAGGAACTTCAATGGCAGCGTAGAGGAAGTGTGTGAGATACATGTTCAGCCCAAAGCCACTGATGTTCAAGGAGATCCCATAATATGTCAAAGCGATTCCAAACCTACAAACCACAATCATTGATTGTTCATGAATCCACCTCCAGACCTGCGTCTACAAATTATAATGCAAGAGACTCAACCCAACTGTAGTTCATCATAATATTGTGTGGTATGGTATATATAGTATATGGTATCTATATAGCTGTTTTTGGAGTTGACACCCACCACACAGTCCCTGTTATGAGAGTTAACTGCCTCAGTTTCGGAGTCTTGATGAGATCGAGATAAGAGTATTGCTTGGTCTTCTTCTCCACAATGTTCATGTTGGACAGTGTCTGCACGGAGGCAGAGAAGTTGTGTTAAATGATACGTTTGAGACGTGGCTTCATCAGTTTGAGTTAAACAAATCAGAATCTGCATACGTTCTTGATCCTTTAGGGCAAAATTGTTTTTCCGTGTAGTTGCACTGCTCCACGAAAAAACCTAGAGAATGTCGATTAAGAAAGAATGCAAGAATGAAGAGCCAAAAAGGAAGTCGTAATAAATAGAAAATAGATGAGAGGATAAAAATATATACACGGGTATGTACGGGTACCTGAAGGGTCAGGACCTGCTTGAGTTAGGGGTTTCTCTAGTCAGGACTTGTTTTAGTCAGAATCTACTTGAGACCTCTCTCAACCTGTCAAGTCATGACTTGCTTGAATCTGGACCTACTTGAGTCTGAACCTACCTGAGTCAGACCCTACCTGAGTCAGACCCTACTTGAGTCAGAACCTACTTGAGTCAGAACCTGCTTGAGTTTGACCTGCTTGAATCAGGATCTACTTTAGTCGGGACCTGTTTTAGTCAGGACCACCTTGAGTCAGGACCTGCTTGAGGTTCCTACCTGTTACATTGCACTTTTTCCATGCCACTGTCACAAAATGCTTCTTCCTTTTTTGGAATCATTTGGAATCATTTGGAATCATTAACGTAATCACCAAGCTGTGTGTTGATCATGTCATCTGAACACATGACATACTGAGATGTTTGAGATTGCCACTAAATTGTGTTCACCCTTGGTTTGATGGTGGTGAACATAAGGTGTGGCATAAGAAGCACATTTGCTTTTTTTTATGCCACACCTTGGCACAAGGTGACCCCGACTGGAACCAATCCCAACCAGAAATTTCATTCCACACCTGTTGGTGGTTGTGAAAACAACCATCTTGTTGATAGAACGATGAATAATCCCTCTCGTAGCTCTGCTATGTGAAGCATTATTCCAGACGTTCCTTCTGTTTATTCTGTGGAAGCATGCCGGTAAAATCCCGTCTGTAAATGAGACTTTGGATTAAATTGTCATTGAGAGGGAGGAGAGGAGCCAGGAACGATAACTTATATAGATTTAGTTGTTCCAGAATGTGTTGGGACAGTACTCCTCATGTGTTCCTGTGTGTGTAGGCTTATATTTCCAGCCAAATTCCAGTTTTAAGTAGAAACACAGAAAATTCACTGTGTACAACTATTTGGAAATTCTACGTGGGTCCCAGCTGGTGACGTTGCTCTGCAACAAGCACTGTGCCTTGTAAGGTAGGGCAAAAGCAGGAGGAGCTGGTGAGACTCTGCAGACCAGACCGTTTCGTTAACGCAACCTTAGCACCGTCCCCAAAGTGCATGGTCATGTTGGGGTAGTGACTCATTATGATTTCATGTCAATGGAATTTTTGTAGTGTGTGTGTGTGTGTGTGTGTGTGTGTGTGTGGTAGTGAAAACTTTCTCTGGCCTCTTGCTTCGGCTGTGGACTTTTTGGTCCCCCACATGTCAACCCATTTTAAGCAGGTAGTTACCTCAAGGATCATGCTGGATGACGGTTTGGGTCTTTTGTTGACCTCTGCACATCGGTCGAGGAGAACCTGGGCTCTGTCCACTTTACCATTGGCCAACAGCCATCGGGCAGATTCAGGAATCCACCTGCAATGATGTTCAGAACGTTATTCTCCTACAGTGCTGAAGGTTCTGACACTAACAGACTGGTCCAGATCTGTGTTATTATAGGAAAGTCTGCTTGGTGGGTTCGACACAATGAAGGCCTTCAGTGTACATAAACCAACAGACATCGGGCAGTTGTTTATACTGCTTTGTCTTTCAGGACAAAAATCTTTTAATTTTGGATCCCAGTGACGAGGTCGATTAAAATCTTTTCCTCCTTTAACGTTGGGACTTTATTTAGGCCATTTCTTTAAACAATTGTAAAAACTACTTTGATTTTTACCATCCTGACAAACATCAAAAGTTGTTGGACCTGCTCATCATTGGTGCCACAGATGTTAAACTAGACGTTCAATGACATCATTTACTTGGGAAACATCTGTACTCGTCCTGTGGGCACGGACCTCATGGATTCCACTTACCACCACATGCAGAGAGACAGCCCCAGCGGGGCAGTAACGGTCATGACCAGCGTCCGCCAGTCTCTGATAAGGAACGCTAATCCAGCCAGCAGCATGTTACCAAAAGACCACGTCAGGCCGCCAATCACACTGTTGAAGGATCTGTGGCTGGAGTCCACCCACTCAATGCCTGCAAGATGGAGGCAGGTATCAAATTAACATTTCAGACATCGATGACATGTTCTGGGTGTGGCTTGTAGCCATTTAGGGGACAGTTCAGAACAGGTAAATTATCTTTTGTAGTCTGTATGACAAACGACTTTGCTTACTGAGAACGACAGAGATGTTGACGGTTCCTGCCAGTCCTACCCCAGTCAGAAACCTCAACGCTGCAAGCAGAATGAAGGAACCTGAAAATGCGCTGGAGAAGCCGAACACAGTCGCTATGATGTAGGAAATGAAGAGATTGGTCCTCCTCCCATACCTGGTCAAAAAAGTTCTTCATTCAAATGACATCACTGTGATATCCAGTCCATCATAAAAATATCTTAGACATGTTTTATCCATACTTATCAGAGAGATATCCAAAGATTATGCCCCCAGTCATCAGTCCAATAAAGAAGATTGTGGTTGTGGTTTTTGTCAAGCTTTTTCTCTCACAGACAAGATCCCACTGAAATAAACATTATTATTACTAGAATATATCAGCAGCATTAAGTTCCTGATTCCTCCTTTATGATGTACCTGGTGTTCAAATACATTTTATCAATACAATAATAATGTAAAGTTATAGTTTTCAAATATTAAATAGTGAAGTATGCTCATGATATGCCCTTCCACTCACATTTCATATTTTATATCCTTATTTATGTGTTACCTTTCTTTAAAAACTATGTTTTACCTTTAAGTTACCAAAGTGTCACTGAGCTTGAAGCTATTTTTCGAGGTATGACCGCAGTGAACAAAGTATTGTTGACAGGACCTGTTGATCAGTGTCCTAACAAAGTTTTTTATGTGTAAACTGTCTGCATGTGGTTGTTTTCAGTCCTTGGAAAGTAAATGCACGCACCTCTGTGGCAATGGTGGAGGTGAAGGTGGAGTTGTCGTAAACCCATCCACTCCCACACTGGACCGTTGGGAGGTCAGAGCTGTTGGACATGTTGGCTAGAAGCTGGAATTGAGGCTCTGCAAACATCTCACAAGACTTGGGGCTGCCATCTTCTTGCACAGGAATGCTAACAGTTAGCCTCTGCTGCTCAGTTAGGTTTCCAAACTGTCCGTTATCCAGGGTGCTGATGTCACAGTGGTGAGGAGGCAACACTCCAATGAAGTTGTTTAGGAGGTAGTTACATGGCAGGACAATTCTAGAGAGGCTAAATGCAGCCAGCATGGTGACTTGGAAAGGCCCAAAACCATCAATTTCCTCTAAGATATCCTCAAACTTCATTTTCCCTTTTTGCGACTCCTTAAACAGTCTGAGATGAGTTGATGGGAGAACAATCCTTGCTATGAAGGCAGAGAAGAGTTGAATTACTCACCAGGATACATTGACAGGGGACTGCATGTGCTGCACTACAGACAGTAATCCACAGGTTTGGTCGTGTCGCGCTTTCTTTTGGTTGGGCTGAATTTCTGCTGCAGCTTTTTCTATCAACCCAACCTTGTTTTTCAATTCACCTTTGAACACTGTAAAGGATTAAATTATTCAGTCTGTGAATGTTTAATCGCTTACGTATTTACTGTATCTTCACCAAGCACACTAACACACAGGATGTGGCCACAAACTATTACAACATTGTGTTTTTCATTGCCAACCATTGGGATATTTGATTCTGCCCTGTCCACAGCAGCCTCAGAGAACTTTTCTTGTGCTGCTAGATTCAAACCAAAGAGGACGAGACTTGACAAAGAGTGCTTTTGAATTCAGGGAAGAGAAAAAAAGGCCAATAAAGCTTTAGAAATAGGATCAGGAACTCAATCCATCAATAATAACCAGTAGACTCCGACTCCTGATTTGATTCTTTACTGGAGAATTTAATCATTCTGTCCTGTCAGCCAGCCAACAGCTCAAATAGCGCTGCCCCCCCCCCCCAGTTCTATCGATGGGTTTTCAAAGACTTTACCTCCACTATAGCAACAGAAGTACACTAGTATCTTTGTCAAACATGAACTTTTCTACAACTTGTTTGTACATTAGCCACGACTCAAATTGTATTTCCTCACATGCTTGTTTTTCTTGTCTTCTATTAACCAGCACAGGTGGTTAAAACAGGATTGTCTTTCTATCATGAACAGTCAGCAGTCAGTGGGCTGTAGAAACAACAGACACGTCCGCTGACCCTGTTTGGAAAAACATCTTCTCTTACTGATGAAGACACTGATGAAGGAAAGTCAACAGGTTCAACACCACAAAACACAAACACTGTCAAACACAGAGATGATTGATATGACTGATTTACCCCAACAAAACCAACAGACTGAAGATCGACAGACTGAAGACCGACAGACTGAATACCAACAGACTGAAGACCAACAGACTGAAGACCGACAGACTGAAGACCAACAGACTGAAGACCAACAGACCGACAGACTGAAGACCAACAGACCGACAGACTTAAGACCAACAGACTGAAGACCAACAGACTGAAGACCGACAGACTGAAGACCAACAGACTGAAGGCCAACAGACCGACAGACTGAAGACCAACAGACTGAAGACCAACAGACCGACAGACTGAAGACCAACAGACTGAAGACCAACAGACCGACAGACTGAAGACCAACAGACTGGATACCAAGAGACTGAAGACCAACAGACTGAAGACCAACAGACTGGATACCAACAGACTGAAGACCAACAGACTGAAGACCAACAGACTGAAGACCGACAGACTGAAGACCGACAGACTGAAGACCGACAGATCCTAGCGAGCTGAGGGTGAGTGGAGGGGTACACCCCAGACACGTTGCCAGCACATCCCGGTATCTAGCAGTCATAACTGTCCTCAACCCTTTAGTGCCTCAGCATCTGTGCTTCTCAATCTGATATTGGGTTGATATTGGACACTGAAGTCCTCGTAAAGATTGTCAGCGGTTGACAAGCAGCTTCAGGCTTCACCAGACTGATGAAGCTGCTCTTCAGGGTGTGATGGATGCATACGAGACACAACCAGCACAACCTGACCTATGTGTCTTCTTCTTCTTTTCGGCTTTTCCCTTCAGGGGTCGCCACAGCGAATCAATTGCCTCCATCTAACCCTGTCCTTTGCATCCTCTTCTCTCACACCAACTACCTTCATGTCCTCTTTCACTACATCCATAAACCTCCTCTTTGGTCTTCCTCTAGGCCTCCTGCCTGGCAGTTCAAAACTCAGCATCCTTCTACCGATATATTCACTATCTCTCCTCTGGACATGTCCAAACCATCTCAGTCTGGCCTCTCTGACTTTATCTCCAAAACCTCTAACATGTGCTGTCCCTCTGATGTACTCATTCCTGATCCTATCCTTCCTGGTCACTCCCAGAGAGAACCTCAGCATCTTCATCTCTGCTACCTCCAGCTCTGTCTCCTGTCTTTTCCTCAGTGACACTGTCTCTAGACCAAACAACATCGCTGGTCTCACCACAGTTTTGTACACCTTTCCTTTCATTTTAGCTGAAACTCTTCTATCACACATCACACCTGACACTTTTCTCCACCCATTCCATCCTGCCTGGACACGTTTCTTCACCTCTTTTCCACACTCTCCATTGCTCTGGACTGTTGACCCTAAGTACTTCAAATCCTCCACCTTCTTGATCTCTTCTCCCTGTAACCTCACTCTTCCACTTGGGTCCCTCTCATTCACACACATGTACTCTGTCTTACTGCGGCTAACCTTCATCCCTCTCCTTTCCAGGACAAACCTCCACCTCTCTAGCTTCTCCTCCACCTCTTCCCTGCTCTCACTGCAGATCACAATGTCATCTGCAAACATCATAGTCCATGGAGATTCCTGTCTAACCTCGTCTGTCAGCCTGTCCATCACCATAGCGAACAAGAAGGGGCTCAGAGCTGATCCCTGATGCAGTCCCACCTCCACCTTGAACTCCTCTGTCACACCTACAGCACACCTCACCACTGTCTTACATTCCTCATACATGTCCTGCACCGCTCTAACATACTTCTCTGCCACTCCAGACTTCCTCATACAATACCACAGTTCCTCTCTGGGCACCCTGTCATAAGCTTTCTCCAGATCTACAAAAACACAATGCAGCTCCCTCTGGCCTTCTCTGTACTTCTCTATCAACATCCTCAAAGCAAATACTGCATCTGTAGTACTCTTTTTTGGCATGAAACCATACTGCTGCTCACAAATGCTCACTTCTGCTCTTAGTCTAGCTTCCACTACTCTTTCCCATAACTTCATTGTATGGCTCATCAGCTTCATTCCTCTGTAGTTGCCACAACTCTGCACATCTCCCTTGTTCTTAAAAATGGGCACCAGCACACTTCTCCTCCACTCCTCAGGCATCTTCTCACTATCTAAGATCCTGTTGAACAACCCAGTCAGAAACTCTACTGCCACCTCTCCTAGACACTTCCAAACCTCTACAGGTATATCATCAGGACCGACTGTCTTTCCACTCTTCATCCTCTTCAGTGCTCTCCTCACTTCATCCTGACTAATCTTTGCTACATCCTGGTCCACAACAGTCACCTCTTCTAGTCTTTGTTCTCTCTCATTTTCCACGTTCATCAACTCTTCAAAGTACTCTTTCCATCTTCCCATCACACTGCTGGCACCTGTCAATAGACTTCCATCCCTATCCTTAATCACCCTAACCTGCTGCACGTCCTTCCCATCTCTATCTCTCTGTCTTGCCAGCCTGTATAGATCAGTCTCTCCCTCCTTACTGTCCAACCTAGCATACAAGTCATCATAAGCTTCTTGTTTGGCCTTTGCTACCTCTACCTTCACCTTACGCTGCATCTCCCTGTACTCCTGTCTACTCTCCTCAGTCCTCTCAGTGTCCCACTTCTTCTTAGCTAACCTCTTTCTTTGTATACTCTCCTGTACCTCCTCATTCCACCACCAAGTCTCCTTATCTACTTTCCTTCCAGATGACACACCAAGTACTCTCCTACCTGTCTCCCTGATCACATTAGCTGTAGTTGTCCAGTCATCTGGAAGCACCTCCTGACCACCCAGAGCCTGTCTTAACTCCTTCCTAAAGGTCATGCAATACCCTTCCTTTTTTATCTTCCACCATTTCGTCCTCTGCTCTGCCTTTGCCCTCTTCATCTTCCTCACCACCAGAGTCATCCTACACACCACCATCCTATGCTGTTTGGCTACACTCTCACCTACCACTACTTTACAGTCACTGATCTCCTTCAGGTTACATCGTCTACACAAGATGTAGTCTACCTGTGTGCTCCTACCACCACTCTTATAGGTCACCCTATGTTCCTGCCTCTTCTGGAAGAAAGTATTCACTACAGCCATTTCCATCCTTTTTGCAAAGTCAACTACCATCTGTCCTTCTGTGTTCCTCTCCTGGATACCAAACCTGCCCATCACTTCCTCATCACCTCTGTTACCTGCACCAACATGTCCATTGAAGTCTGCGCCAATGACAACTCTCTCACTTCTAGGTATGCTCTGCATCACTTCATCAAAGTCCAACCAGAATTTCTCCTTTTCCTCCAGCTCACATCCTACCTGTAGGGCATACCCACTAACAACATTGAACATCACACCTTCTATTTCTAGCTTCAGACTCATCACTCTAGCTGACACTCTTTTTACCTCCAGGACATTCCTAACAAACTCCTCCTTCAAGATAATTCCTACTCCATTTCTCTTCCCATCTACACCATGATAGAACAACTTGAACCCTGCTCCTAAACTTCTAGCCTTGCTACCTTTCCACCTGTTCTCCTGGACACACAGTATGTCTAC
The DNA here is from genome assembly GCA_013358685.1 of Antennarius maculatus. NCBI lineage: Eukaryota > Metazoa > Chordata > Actinopteri > Lophiiformes > Antennariidae > Antennarius > Antennarius maculatus. The sequence continues at coordinate 22,714,737 of CM023616.1, forward strand.
CTTCCTCCTCTGCATCATGTCGACCAACTCTCTACCTTTTCCTGTCATAGTTCCAACATTCAACGTCCCTACTCTTAGTCCTATACTCTTGGCGCTCCTCTTCTCTTTCTTCGTGCGAACGCACTTTCCTCCTCTCCTTCTTCGACCAACAGTAATCCAATTTCCACTGGCGCCCTGTGGGTCAACAGCGCCGATGGCGGTCGTTGTTAACCCGGGCCTCGACCGATCCGGTATGGAAGTCATAGGTTTGATTCGCATCTTTGATTTGGCAAAAGTTTTACGCCGGATGCCCTTCCTGACGCAACCCTCTGTATTTATCTGGGCTTGGGACCGGCACAATAAGACACTGGCTTGTGCCCTCTTGCGGCTACATTACAACCTGACCTATGTGTGATTAAAGAAAATTAACTTCAGCTGCATATCTGAAAATAGTTTTGACAAGAATAGACTGTAATTAATAGAGAGAGGAAATCATCAAGAAGAGTAACAAAAGAGTCAACTGGACGTGGATAAAGTTTTTATTTTAAAGATGTCTCATCTCTCCTCCAAGAGGCGTCTTCAGGAAGTCCAGATACTGATCCCTCAGTTGGAGCAGGAAACCAAGACCCAGACCTGTGGCCAGAGGCAAAACCTCAGGTGTGGAAAAACACTGGTGTGAAAGACACAGGTGTGAAAGACACAGGTGTGAAAGGCACAGGTGTGAAAGGGACAGGTGTGAGACACAGGTCTAAAAGGCACAGGTCAAAAAGACACAGGTGTGAAAGAAACAGGTCTAAATGACATGTGTGAAAGACAAAAGTCACTCCTTTGAGGACAGTCATGTCCAGGGTTTAGCAAGGGAAAAAAGGTGGTTTGGGAGGGGAGTTAAAGAAGCCATATTTAATAAGATGGAGAAACCTTCTCTGAGCAGAGGAGGATGATTAAGACACCATCTACCAACCATCTATCAGCCATCTATCAACCATCTATCAGCCATCTACCAACCATATATCAACCATCTGTCAACCATCTATCAACCATCTATCAGCCATCTACCAACCATCTATCAACAATCTATCAACCATCTATCAACCATCTATCAGCCATCTATCAACCATCTATCAGCCATCTACCAACCATCTATCAGCCATCTACCAACCATCTATCAACCATCTATCAACCATCTATCAGCCATCTATCAGCCATCTACCAACCATCTATCAACCATCTGTCAACCATCTATCAACCATCTACCAATCATGTATCAGCCATTTATCAACCATCTATCAACTATCTACCAACCATCTACCAACTATCTACCAACCATCTATCAACCATCTATCAGCCATCTATCAACCATCTATCAACCATCTTTCAACCATCTATCAGCCATCTATCAGCCATCTACCAACCATATATCAACCATCTGTCAACCATCTATCAACCATCTATCAGCCATCTATTAACGATCTATCAGCCATCTATCAGCCATCTTCAAACCATCTATCAACCATCTATCAGCCATCTATCAGCCATTTACCCACCATCTACCAACCATCTATCAACCATCTACCAACCATCTATCAGCCATCTATCAGCCATCTATCAGCCATCTACCAACCATCTACCAACCATCTATCAGCCATCTATCAACCATCTATCAACCATCTACCAACCATCTATCAGCCATCTCTCAGCCATCTACCAACCATCTATCAGCCATCTCTCAGCCATCTACCAACCATCTATCAACCATCTATCAACCATCTATCAGCCAACTACCTCCATTTAGCAGTTGTGCAGGATTATATGGTTTGTTTCACAAAGGTAAAAAAGATGTCAGGAAGGTGGCTAACTGATAGTTACCTGTTACCTTCAGGTTTGGAATCACTTTGACATATTATGGGATCTACTTGAACATCAATGGCTTTGGTCTGAACATGTATCTCACACTTTTCATCTACGCTGCCATTGAAGTTCCTGCTAAACTGATGACCTACTGCCTGGTGAACATCGTTGGTCGGAGGTGGTATCTGTAGTGAGAGCGCTATACTCCAGCAACAACTGAAATAAAGACTCAGGAAGGGCTGACAGTCAGTTCATGAAAACACAGCATCAGATCAGTCAGAAAACAGCCAACAAACTCAGAGCCCTGAACTCTTAAACCTCACAGGTCCACGTTCATGTGTTTGTGTGAATGTGTGTGTGTGTGTTTGTGTGTGTGTGTGTGTACGTGTGTGTTTTCTTGGGAAACAGGAAACATTGAGTTTCCAAGCAAACACCAAACAAATGTCACCAACCTACTATCACCATGACCCCCTTCCTGTCTTTCCGGTTTTACACAATCAGGTTCTTCAACCAAGACTGACGTGTCCATCTGCTTCTGTGTGACGTAGCCATGCATTATCTCGCCCCACATTTCCATCTGGAACAGTGTCACTGACAGGAGTCTGATCACCATTAACATGTTTGTGCATCTTTGTTTTCAGTTTAATTTCCAGAAATTAATTGACTAAATGTGATCAAGCCCTAAAAAAAAAAAAGAAGATGAATTCATGACACCAGGTGTGAAATGTGTTGAAGTCGACACAGAGACAAATAAATGAATGATTTTTTTTCAAACAAAATTAAATCCTGTTCACTTTTTCCCTGGATTTTATTTCATTTTGTGTCAGTGACACAAAATGAAGCGGTGATGACTGTTTGGAGCTTCACTCGTGGCTGAAGCTCGCAGTCCTGTGAGGGGCTGTTAATGGTGAGGGTGGATTAGTGTTCAGATGAATCATTGTTGTTCTGTTTGAAACCCCCACCAGAAGCCCTTCGGTGAAGGGTTCGTGGTTCACGTGTCGTCCTCAGAACAACTTCTGTTTTGAGGTCAGACACTAAAACCTCTTCATCCATGGGTCTAATGGGGGCTGTCTCTTTCCAGGCAGCTGACTGACCATCTCTTGGTCTGCTATTTATAGTCCATAAAACTTTTTTCTTCTTTTTGTAAATTTCACACCTTCTACATTAATTCTTTATTGGAATGGAAGTAAACTGCCTCACTGGTTTCCTTGTGGTTTACTTTCAAAAGCATAGGTGAGGTTTAGTTAATCACTGATTCCGCTGGATTAAATGAACCGCCATCACAGGCTTAAACTCCAGTTCTCTCCTCGCTTGTAATAAATGATTGATCTCAGCCGTCTCATGGACCAATCTGGTTGTTCTTAAACATTTAAACTGCTTTGTCGTGGAAATGAAAATGATTGATGAGGTTCTGGTCAGATAGTAGCATGAGACTAAGGACACAAACCAGTTCACACAGGAAAGGAAGGGGTCATCTCCGGGTTTCAGGATTTGTCTGTGAGTATTTTTTATTTCATTCCACATCGACATAGGGTCACAATGTCGAGAGATTCTTCCCCCAATTCATACTGCAGATTTTCATTGCTAACAGTTTGTCTTGAACATGTCACTGTAACCTGCTGATGTGTGGTTAGTTCGGGTAAAATTCTGTCATGTAAATAAAAAGAAAAGTTGGACAATTTTTATCCATGAAGACAAAACGAGACGGTTTTGTCTTCACACCATTGGAACCTTCCAAAGGAGCCGCCTCATCCCAACCATGAAGCTACCAGCTGTTCCCAAGGAACCCTTTACCATGTTCATCTTTTCCAAACATTCATTCATCTGAAAAATTCCTGAAATAAATATTGGTTAATTTTTTTGTTATCATCACAATGTCCGTCTGTGTATCAATTTATCCAGTTTATCCCACAAGCCTCCAAACCTTAAACCTTTAGTTTTAGATATTTGGAGTTGAAATCTTTTTTATTGTGTTGCTATCATGGGTGGATTTTGTATTAAACAACTCTGAAGATTAAATAATTTGTTCAGAGGCGCATCCATTACCAACCTCTGCTCAGAACTTTGACTAACTTGCTGAGCTCTGTGAGATAAAGGTTTTTACCAAACTTACGCACTGCTCTGCAATGCTTCTTCCTGACATTGGGCCTGTGTTGGGTATTCAATAAAAATGTCATTTGTTAGCTGTGACACCCTGGTCAACAACAACCACGTCTTCTGATAAGAGATCGGCCTCTGACCTCACTAGGGGAGATTTTGTTATTGGCTAAACTCACGGCTAATCCAAACAGCCTATCAGAGACGTTAATGCTGCCCTGGACCTGAACAGTCGTCGGTGCTGCTAGAACCCCCATCCTAGGCTGACTCCACATTCTTCAGAAGACCCTTCACTAGACCAGGTCCCCCAACAACAGAGAGTTCTTGACTCTTCTTGTCCTACAAATCCATGGCTTTGTGTTGGCAGCTGGTGGTCTCGTGTTTTGTGCTGTTTCCATCAGCAGCTGCAGGAGTGTGAAGCTGTCATGAGGACGTCTGAAGGGTGGTGTGGGCGTGGGTCCACCTGTGGGCATTTCGTGCAGAGTTGTTGGTTTTCATGCGATGGAACATTCATGCAAACCTCCGCCAAGTTCAGTCACGCTGCAACGACTCGTATTTATTCTGGCCTTGAGTTTCCAAGTCGCTCACCTGTCCTACTTCACCTGTGGTGAACTCTGAGTCGTTGGAGAACGTTTCACTGTTTTCTGTATTAATGCATTTCTGATGTACGTCCAAGCAGGGAAAGACTAGTTTACAGACTAGAATCATCCCTGAGGGGGATTATCTGTACTCTGTCCACACATGTATTCACACGCATACGTACAGAACATCACACACACACACACACACACACACACACACACACACACACACACACACACACACACACTCACACACTGACACACACACACACACACACACACACACACAGACACACACACTCACCACAC
>CM023616.1:22720050-22860050 GCA_013358685.1 Antennarius maculatus
CACACACACACACACACACACTCTACACACACACACACCACACACACACACACACACACACTCTCCCACACACAAACACACACACACACACACACACACTCTCTCCCCCACACACCACAACACACCACACACACACACACAGACACACCCATACACTCTCTCCCACACACACACACTCTCAGTGTGTGACTCACACTCACTCGTCACCAGGAAGTGCAGCAGACCGGACACGGCGGAGCCCCCGGCCCCCCACAGGATGGACTCCCTGAAACACGCCACGTTGTGGACCTCCACGAGCCCCAGGAGCCGCAGGGTCTGTCCGGGGGGGGGCAGAGAGACACGTGAAACCCCCAGGCTAACAGAGGCTAACAGAAGCTAACAGAGTGTCTCCTGCAGACAATCATCAGTCAACGCGACGGACGTGAACACACACACACACACACACACCACACGTTCCGTTAGCATTAGCATGAACGGTTACCGGCTGCTCGCCCCGGTCTCCTGACATTCCGTCTTCCGGTTGTCTCGCGCCACAAAAACCTCCGTCTGTCATAAAATTCAGCTCCAATGTTTTCGTTCCTGTGCGCATGCGCGTTACACCCCGCCTGTGTCCGTCTGCTATCAAGGTCCGACTGGAATCAAACGGTTTGTGGTTCCGGCGTTCATGTTCTCCAGAAACGTGTAACTGTACAACTAAAAGATTAGTTCTTCTAAATCACACATCTGTTTGTTGTTTATCCTTTAGTCGGTTACCATAGCAACCACTTTTGACTCGTTTTAGACATTTAGGATTGAGTGAGGACCCCAGCTTCAAATCTACACTGTATTTGTCCTGCAGCCCCCGCGTCAGAACGGTCTCTGTTCCCGCCGGCCCCCGCGTCAGAACGGTCTCTGTTCCCGCCGGCCCCCGCGTCAGAACGGTCTCTGTTCCCGCCGGCCCCCGCGTCAGAACGGTCTCTGTTCCCGCCGGCCCCGCGTCAGAACGGTCTCTGTTCCCGCCGGCCCCCGCGTCAGAACGGTCTCTGTTCCCGCCGGCCCCCGCGTCAGAGCGGTCTCTGTTCCCGCCGGCCCCCGCGTCAGAGCGGTCTCTGTTCCCGCCGGCCCCCGCGTCAGAGCGGTCTCTGTTCCCGCCGGCCCCCGCGTCAGAACGGTCTCTGTTCCCGCCGGCCCCCGCGTCAGAGCGGTCTCTGTTCCCACCAGACGAACACGAAGTGGATTCAGACACATTCTGAGGGACTCTCATTTTCAAATTGTGATTAAAATAAATGTAGAAAAGGAGCCAAGGTTGCGTTGTGTGTGGTGTGTGTGTTGTGTGTGTGTGTGTGTGTGTGTGTGTGTGTGTGGTGTGTGTGTGTGTGTGTTGTGTTGTGATCACTGCTGACAACAGGATGAGAGTGCGTGCCATTCACACCGGCAGCAGATGACTTCCTGGCACAACGTTATCGAGTGTGACCTTCAGGGGGGTTCTGGTGTTCATATTCACATGAAGGTGAACACACAGGTGATCACTGCCGTCACCAGGGACATGGTGAACAGTGACGTGTAAACAGTTTGGAACAGGATCTCCATCTGTCCTCGTCTCCGTGTCACAGGATGTAAACGTGACCTGGAGGGATTATAATCCAATCCCTCTGACCTGACCAGGTGACCTGGTCGGACAGCAGACACCAGGCCGTCCTGCGGTATAAAGGCTGAGGACACCTGCTGAGGACACCAGGTGCAGACCACCTGCAGACACAGGTAAGCTTCACACCAACAGCCACCATTGATCAGTTTGTCTGGATGCGACTCCTGTTTGTAAGTGTGACTCCAGTGAGCAGGACGAGCCAGATGAAGGAACTCTGACTCGTCTGAGCTACTCTGACTCGCACCAACTATCTGATCAATAAACCGCTGCTTGTTTATGTAATAGAGCGATTGATCCGACGCTGATTAATTGCAGGATGATGGCTGTTCTGGTCAGAGTGATGGTCCTCCTGATGGCATGCTTGTTTCTGGGGGCCTCCGTTTGGCCCCTGGCCTCTGCAGGTATATTATCACATTTCAATGCTGTTTTTTTTATGCAAATACAGATTTCACTATTCTGTTAAAAATCAATATTTTTATCGCTACCAAAGTAAAGAAAATGGTTTTATTGACTGGAAACATAACTCCAGTCAGACCCACCAGAAGGAGCATCGTCTCCTGCTTCCGTCCCCCACAGAACCGACAGGGACAACCGTTCCACGTTGTTTCTGCTGATTCTCCTCTGAAACGTCCGCTCAGCGCTTTTCTAGAGACCTTCATGCTGAGAGGAACCTGGGACACGTGGAACACGTCCACGTTGTGCACATCAAGCACTGGAGTGTGTTGGGACATCATGCTGCTAATCTCAAACGTTATCTTCATCATCATCATCTTCCCCCCAGGGCCCTTCCAGATGCCCCCCTGCCAGCTGGTCAACCAGACCGTGTCTCTGGAGAAGGAGGGCTGCCCCCAAATGTGTCCCGGTGGAAACCACCATCTGCAGCGGCCACTGCATCACCAAGGTATTATGGGTAGTGTAGGCAACAGGGTCATGGTGTATGAATATTTATTAACCCCCCTGCCCCCCGATGCCCACACAGGATCCCGTCAAGATCCCCTTCAGTAACGTCTACCAGCACGGTGTGCACCTACCGGGACTACTTCTACCGGGCGCTTTGAGCTCCCCGGCTGCGCGCCGGGCATCGACCCCCGCCGTGTCCTACCTGGTGGCGAGGAGCTGCCACTGCGGCCGCTGCGCCATGGACACGTCCGACTGCACCTTCGAGAGCCTGCACCCCAACTTCTGCATGAACGACATCCCCTTCTACTACTAGCCACCAGGGGGCGCCAGCCTCCGACATGCTGCCTGACAGCAGCCATGCTAATGGTTAGCGTCAGCGGGGTACCAATAAAGACGCTTCTGTTCACCCAGTGCACGAGTTGTGGTTTCTGTGCACCTCAACACAGAAACCCCTCCCCACACAGGAAGTCCCTGAAGGCCAGTGTTTCCTGTGTCAGACAACACCACACATCTAACAGTCATCAGATGGTGGCCCCGCCCCCCTTTGTTTGACCAATGACTTATCAGAATCGACATGTGGGTGGTGGTGGGGGGGGCTTCCTTGCCCCCCTGACGGTGGCGGGCCACTGCCTCCTCTGGTCTCTTGGTCTACGTGGTTCTCAGTGCCCCCGGTGGCTCTTCGGGTGAGGGCTTCTGGATGCTCCTGGCTGCCCGGGGTTGGGGGTACTCTGGTAGCGTGGCCCTGTTGGGTTCTGGTAGCCTCTCGGGGCGTTGGTTCCATCACACATGCATGTTGGGTCAGGTTCTACCAGCTCCAGTCGAGTCCAATGGTTGAGAACCGTTGGGTCTGTCAGAACGTGATGAGTCTCTCTAGACATCCCAGGCCCTCTGTCTCCCTCCTACGCTGGTTTCTTCTGCTGGTCTACTCTAATCCAGGGATCACCAAATGGCGGACTGCGGTCCGGATCCGAATAGTGTGATGGTTCACCCGTGACCATTCCATGATAAATTCACCAGAGTAGATTTTCTTGGCGCATTTTTACTTGCAGTTCGCGGCTACAGACGGCGGGTGCTGCTCCTCCAGTTAATACGGTAATAGCTCCACTCAGTTCAGCCAATCAGATCGTTTGTCTACCCTGCTGTCAGCGTACCAGGAAGTGAGACAGCTCACTACCGCTGTGAGTTTACTGCTAGAGGAGCACAGAAGAAGGGAGATAGCATAGCTCCAAACGAAGGGAGGTTAACGAGGAAAACCGCTGGTTAATGAGTGGACCACATTTATGTTTATTCCTCCGTCAGGCAGTTCCAAACCATTTGACCTATGGTCTGAACACGTAGCATGAATTAAAAGTGGTAACATGAAGCGCCACTATGAAAACAAAGCACAGAGCTTTAGCGCAGAATTATCCCCTGAAGTCCGAGCTGAGGGCAAAATGACCCAGAAAATGCAAACCAATGTTCACTAAAAGCATGGTGGAGTTTGTGGCAACAGAAAACATCTTTTAGTGATGGACAGTTGTGAAGAAGTGTTTAAAAGCTGCTGTTGACATTTTGTTTGGGGGAAAACAGATGAGATGTGTGGAAAAACTCCTAAAGTCAGCTTCAACACAACCAGAGAATCAGGAATATTAACATCTGGACGCAGCTGTTCAGTGTGTGTGTGTGTGTGTTGTGTGTGTGTGTGTGTGTGTGTGTGTGTGTGTGTGTGTGTGTGTGTGTGTGTGTGTGTGTGTGTTGTGTGTGTGTGTGTGTGTGTGTGTGTGAGGTTCCTTCACAAAGACAAGGAGCTCTTTCCAGAGTGTAACACCACTATGAAACACAAGGAGAGAGGACAAACATGCAGCAATAAGATTCTGATTAAGTCCAGTGGTCTCTTTCACCACCACCAGGTGACCACCACCAGGTGACCACCACAGGTGTTCACAGGCTCACCTTGTGTACTAGGTTACTTGTGCAGAAGTGAATGACTGACAGGCCACACGTTCCTTTCTCTCATGAAGAAAGTTCTGATCGCGTTTCCCCCTGAAAGCCAGTTTTTATTCCTGCTTTCTGAACATGTTCATGTTTTTTTACTTGAAGTGTAGACGTTCAGTTCTTCAGGCTGGGACGTCTTTAATTTACCAGAAAAAGGATTATTCAGCTCTTTTTTACTTTATTTTTTAATTCTGAGGTTTGTGTGTTCTTCAATCTAACATAAAGGCTTAAAATTTATTTTCCTGGGTCTACTTTTATTCATGGTGAGGTCAAAGAGCTAGCTGTGCTCACTGAAACATATCCTGCATTGATTATTGATAATAAATGATAATGTGGACGTAAGGGCCAGCTATAGGACCTCTGTGACTTAATTGAATCCCCCTGGTGTATTGTGTCAGGACCTCCACTCGTCTGGTGTTTTAGAACATTGGTGTTCAGGTATCAGTTGTAAGGTAATAAAACAGCCCAAACCTCTTCCACTCCAGCAGCACCGCCTGTATCCATGACCCTGTGTTTCCTGTCCGTCTCCTTTTGCTCCCCCCTTACCTCACAGAGGTGCACCCCCCCTCCCCCCCTGTGGCTCACAATAGAAAATTCTAATAAAGACTGAAAATTTAGTTCCCAGAGAGGACTGGTGACATCACATGGCCGCATTAACATATATAAAAGATTTGATGCGAGACTAAAACAGGCGTCGATCTCATGAAAGTTGACCCCTTCATGGGGTCAAAGTATGGGAAAACATGGACAAAAAAAAATCAGAATCAACTAACCTAACCCCCCCAGACCCCCCTCTGCCACGTCCCCCCTCCCATATTCATGCCCCTCCCCCCACATCCCCCCTCCAATATCCGCGCCCCCCCCCACCTCCCCCCCTCCCACATCCCTCCCTCCCCCCACGTTCGTCTCCCCCAACGTTCGTCTCCCCCCCCCGAACGTTCACGTCCCCACCTCCCCCCCATGTTTGCCCACCCCCCCACGTTCTGGACTTTTCTTTTCTGGCTGATGTTTCTCCTGGTTGAAAGCAAAGGTCGTTTGGGAGACGGGTCTAGAGACGGACTCAGCTCACGATAAATGAACAGAACAGATTTAAAGTCTGGTTTTAAACCTTTTAAAAGCGCTGATTCAGCACTTTGACTCGTTTCTACCGACAGTTTCTGGTGGGGACGGAGTCGTCGTCGCCAGTCTCTTGGGTCAGAATGACTCATGTGGTGCTCCTGGATCTGACTAGAGCATTTGATTCAGGGGAGAAAGAGATCCTGATTGGTCATTTGGAGCAGTGGGGGAGGGGTTTGTCAATGCCACCACAATCAGAAACAAATACGTCACTGCCAGACCCTGAACCGTCTGCGACAGCACCGCCACAGCCGGAACCCTGTACGTCAGCGTCAGTGCCGCCACAGCCAGAAACCAAATACCACACTGCCGCTACAGCCGGAACCCTGAACTGTCTGCACCGCCACAGCCGGAACCCGGAACCGTCTGCATCAGCGCTGCCGGAACCGTCGGCGTCAGCGCCGCCGGAACCCTGAACCGTCTGCGTCAGCGCCGCCACAACCAGAACCAAATACCACACTGCCACCAAAAAAGCTGGATCCTGAACCATCAGCACCTCCACAGCCAGAACCGGAACTGCTTGCATTAGTGCCACCAAAACCAGAACCAAATACCACACTGCCGCCACAGCCGGAACCCTGAACCGTCTGCGTCAGCGCCGCCACAGCCAGAACCCTGAACCGGCTGCGTCAGCGCCGCCACAGCCAGAACCCTGAACCATCTGCGTCGCCACAACCGGAACCCTGAACCGTCTGCGCCGCCACAGCCGGAACCAAATACCACACTGCCGCCACAAACGGAACCAAATACCACACTGCCGCCACAGCCAGAACCAAATACCACACTGCCGCCAAAGCTGGACCCTGAACCGTCAGCACCTCCAATCCCGGAACCGGAACTGCTTGCATTAGTGCCACCAAAACCAGAACCAAATACCACACTGCCACCACAACCAGAACCAAATACCACACTGCCGCCACAACCAGAACCAAATACCACACTGCCCGCCACAGCCGGAACCCTGAACCGTCTGCGTCGCCACAACCGGAACCCTGAACCGTCTGCGACAGCACCGCCACAGCCGGAACCCTGTACAGTCAGCGTCAGTGCCGCCACAGCCAGAACCAAATACCACACTGCCGCTACAGCCGGAACCCTGAACTGTCTGCACCGCCACAGCCGGAACCCGGAACCGTCTGAGTCAGCGCTGCCGGAACCGTCGTCGTCAGCGCCGCCGGAACCCTGAACCGTCTGCGTCAGCGCCGCATAATCAGAACCAAATACCACACTGCCACCAAAAAAGCTGGACCCTGAACCATCAGCACCTCCACAGCCAGAACCGGAACTGCTTGCATTAGTGCCACCAAAACCAGAACCAAATACCACACTGCCGCCACAGCCGGAACCCTGAACCGTCTGCGTCAGCGCCGCCACAGCAGGAACCCTGAACCGTCTGCATCAGCGCCGCCACAGCCGGAATCCTGAACTGTCTACGTCAGCGCCGCCACAGCCAGAACCCTGAACCGTCTGCGCCGCAACAGCCGGAACCCTGAACCGTCTGCGCCGCCGCAGCCGGAACCCTGAACCGTCTGAGCCGCGGCAGCCGGAACCAAATACCACACTGCCGCCACAACCGGAACCAAATACCACACAGCCGCCACAACCAGAACCAAATACCACACTGCCGCCAAAGCTGGACCCTGAACCGTCAGCACCTCCACAGCCAGACCCTGAACCGTCTGCATCAGCGCCGCCACAGCCGAACCCTGAACCGTCTGCGTCAGCGCCGCCCCAGCCAGAACCCTGAACCGTCTGCGTCGCCACAGCCAGAACCCTGAACCGTCGGCGTCGCCACAACAGGAACCCTGAACCGTCTGCATCAGCGCCGCCACAGCCAGAACCAAATACCACACTGCCGCCAAAGCTGGACCCTGAACCGTCAGCGCCACCACAGCCGGAACCCTGAACATCTGCATCAGCGCCGCTGCAGCCGGAACCCTGAACCGTCTGCGTCAGCGCCGCCACAGCCAGAACCCTGAACCGTCTGCGTCAGCGCCGCCACAGCCAGAACCCTGAACCGTCTGCGTCAGCGCCGCCACAGCCAGAACCCTGAACCGTCTGCGTAGCCACAACAGGAACCCTGAACCGTCTGCGCCGCCACAGCCAGAACCAAATACCACACTGCCACCACAACCAGAACCAAATACCACACTGCCGCCAAAGCTGGACCCTGAACTGTCAGCACCTCCACAGCCAGAACTTGAACTGCTTGCATTAGTGCCACCACAACCAGAACCAAATACCACACTGCCGCCACAACCAGAACCCTGAACCATCTGCGTCAGAGCCGCCACAGCCAGAACCCTGAACCGTCTGCGTCAGTGCCGCCACAGCCAGAACCCTGAACCGTCTGCGTCAGCGCCGCCACAGCCAGAACCCTGAACCGTCTGCGTCAGCGCCGCCACAGCCGGAACCCTGAACTGTCTGCGTCAGCACCGCCACAGCCAGAAGCTGGACCCTTAACCGTCAGCACCGCCACAGCCAGAACCAGAACTGCTTGCATTAGTGCCACCACAACCAGAACCAAATACCACATTGCCACCACAACCGAATACCACACTGCCGCCACAGCCGGAACCCTGAACCGTCTGCGTCAGCGCCGCCACAGCCAGAACCCTGAACCGTCTGCGTCAGCGCCGCCACAGCCAGAACCCTGAACCGTCTGCGTAGCCACAACAGGAACCCTGAACCGTCTGCGCCGCCACAGCCAGAACCAAATACCACACTGCCACCACAACCAGAACCAAATACCACACTGCCGCCAAAGCTGGACCCTGAACTGTCAGCACCTCCACAGCCAGAACTTGAACTGCTTGCATTAGTGCCACCACAACCAGAACCAAATACCACACTGCCGCCACAACCAGAACCCTGAACCATCTGCGTCAGTGCCGCCACAGCCAGAACCCTGAACCGTCTGCGTCAGCGCCGCCACAGCCAGAACCCTGAACCGTCTGCGTCAGCGCCGCCACAGCCAGAACCCTGAACCGTCTGCGTCAGCGCCGCCACAGCCGGAACCCTGAACTGTCCGCGTCAGCACCGCCACAGCCAGAAGCTGGACCCTGAACCGTCAGCACCGCCACAGCCAGAACCGGAACTGCTGCATTAGTGCCACCACAACCAGAACCAAATACCACATTGCCACCACAACCGAATACCACACTGCCGCCACAGCCGGAACCCTGAACCGTCTGCGCCACCACAGCCAGAACCGAACCTGCTTGCATGAGTGCCACCACAACCAGAACCAAATACCACACTGCCGCCACAGCCAGAACCCTGAACCATTTGCGCTGCCACAGCCGGAACCCTGAACCGTCTGCGTCAGCGCCGCCAGAATTAGAAACAGCCGGAACCCTGAAACGTCTGCGCCGCCGGAACCCTGAACCGTCTGCGTCAGCGCCGCCACAACCAGAACCAAACACCACACTGCCACCAAAAAAGCTGGACCGTGAACCATCAGCACCTCCACAGCCAGACCCTGAACCGTCTGCGTCAGCGCCGCCACAGCAGGAACCCTGAACCGTCTGCATCAGCGCCGCCACAGCCGGAATCCTGAACTGTCTACGTCAGCGCCGCCACAGCCAGAACCCTGAACCGTCTGCGCCGCAACAGCCGGAACCCTGAACCATCTGCGCCGCCGCAGCCGGAACCCTGAACCGTCTGAGCCGCGGCAGCCGGAACCAAATACCACACTGCCGCCACAACCGGAACCAAATACCACACAGCCGCCACAACCAGAACCAAATACCACACTGCCACCAAAGCTGGACCCTGAACCGTCAGCACCTCCACAGCCAGACCCTGAACCATCTGCATCAGCGCCGCCACAGCCGGAACCCTGAACCGTCTGCGTCAGCGCCGCCCCAGCCAGAACCCTGAACCGTCTGCGTCAGCGCCGCCACAGCCAGAACCCTGAACCGTCTGCGTCGCCACAGCCAGAACCCTGAACCGTCTGCGTCGCCACAACAGGAACCCTGAACCGTCTGCATCAGCGCCGCCACAGCCAGAACCAAATACCACACTGCCGCCAAAGCTGGACCCTGAACCGTCAGCGCCACCACAGCCGGAACCCTGAACATCTGCATCAGCGCCGCCGCAGCCGGAACCCTGAACCGTCTGCGTCAGCGCCGCCACAGCCAGAACCCTGAACCGTCTGCGTCAGCGCCGCCCACAGCCAGAACCCTGAACCGTCTGCGTCAGCGCCGCCACAGCCAGAACCCTGAACCGTCTGCGTCAGCGCCGCCACAGCCAGAACCCTGAACCGTCTGCCTGCCACAACAGGAACCCTGAACCGTCTGCGCCGCCACAGCCAGAACCAAATACCACACTGCCACCACAACCAGAACCAAATACCACACTGCCGCCAAAGCTGGACCCTGAACTGTCAGCACCTCCACAGCCAGAACTGGAACTGCTTGCATTAGTGCCACCACAACCAGAACCAAATACCACACTGCCGCCACAACCAGAACCCTGAACCGCCTGCATTAGTGCCACCACAACCAGAACCAAATACCACACTGCCGCCACAACCAGAACCCTGAACCATCTGCGTCAGAGCCGCCACAGCCAGAACCCTGAACCGTCTGCGTCAGCGCCGCCACAGCCGGAACCCTGAACCGTCTGCGTCAGCACCGCCACAGCCAGAACCCTGAACCTTCTGCGTCGCCACAACAGGAACCCTGAACCGTCTGCGTCAGCGCCGCCACAGCCAGAAGCTGGACCATGAACCGTCAGCACCTCCACAGCCAGAACCGGAACTGCTTGCATTAGTGCCACCACAATCAGAAATAAGTACGTCACTGCCACCACAGCCAGACCCTGAACCATCTGCGTCAGTGCCGCCACAGCCAGAACCCTGAACCGTCTGCGTCAGCGCCGCCACAGCCAGAACCCTGAACCGTCTGCATCAGCGCCTCCACAGCCGGGACCCTGAACCGTCTGCGTCAGCTCCGCCACAGCCAGAAGCTGGACCCTGAACCGTCAGCACCTCCACAGCCAGAACCGGAACTGCTTGCATTAGTGCCACCACAACCAGAACCAAATACCACACTGCCACCACAACCAAATACCACACTGCCGCCACAGCCGGAACCCTGAACCGTCTGCGCCGCCACAGCCAGAACCGAAACTGCTTGCATTAGTGCCACCACAACCAGAACCAAATACCACACTGCCGCCACAGCCGGAACCCTGAACCGTCTGCGCCGCCACAGCCGGAACCAAATACCACATTGCGGCCACAACCAGAACCAAATACCACACTGCCGCTACAGCCAGAACCCTGAACCGTCAGCGCCGCCACCGCTGGAACCCTGAGCCATCAGCACCGCCACAGCCGGAACCCTGAACCGTCTGCGCCGCCACAACCAGAAACAAATACGTCAGCGCCGCCACAGCCGGACCCTGAACCCTATGCGTGGCGCCGCCCACAGCCGGAACCAGAACCGTCTGCATGGCGCCGCCACAGCCCGAACCAGAACTGTCTGCGTGGCGCCGCCACAGCCGGAACCAGGACCGTCTGCGTCAGCGCCACCATGGCCAGAACCCAATACCACACTGCCGCCAAAGCTGGACCCTGAACCGTCAGCACCACCACTGCCGGTTGTGTGTTGAGTGTGTGCGTGTCTGAAATCATTCAGCGCTTGGGAAGACGGCACCAGGATGTCTCGAAGGCACCAGGATGTCTCGAGGTCATGAAGACTCAAAAATAATCTACTGTTTACCTTGTTTGGAAATGCTTGCGTAACTGTCGGCATCTTTAAATAATTTTGTCTGCAATACATGTGTCCTCGCGGGGTTCACGTGACTGATCAGGTTGTGACATCAGCTTTGTGAATGTCGGCTTAATGTCTTTGTTAACGTCTTGGCCATGATGTGCCAACTGAAACCGGGGGAAAGGTTGAGAGCAGAGGGGCCGAAGTTAAACAACAGATTCACACCTCCCCTAGCCACACCTTTAGAGTATAAATGATGTGTGATCCTTTTCATATTTTTGTACTTGAACACCGCTGCAGCTTTTAAGTTTTTCCTGTACCCAGAATATTCTGTAATAACACTTCAAAGGACTGTCCAGAGATCTCATAATAAGTATTTGCTGAACTTGTCTGTCTATATCATCGATATTATTGTTCTCCTACTCAACCTATGCATGATTTGAATTGACAAATAATTATCTTGTATTTATACACTGTCCTGTCCTTAAGACAAATGAAACCTCCACCACAAGTGGCGTCACGAACTCATAGAGTTTCAAGATTCCATCCGCTGCCCATGGTCTCTCCTCGGGACAGACAGAATGCAATGCACGCAAAGATAAGGTAAGCTACTTGGCTTAAATAATGCATTACTGTCTGCCTGAAAGAGATGCTGTGGTTTCTGGTGAGATTTGTTTAACTAAACAAATTTATTTTAAAATTATGTTTCGCAGTCTTCCTAAAACTACCTGTGTGGGTCATTGTGGGTTGAGTATTTGTCCGAATATATGTTATTTGTCTGCTTAATATCAGTTTGCTTTGTGTAAAAATATTTGTTTAATTTTTTCTCTTCTTAAATGGGTGACTTTCAATAAACATTAAAAAACAAAAATAAAAAGGTTAAGGTTGAGGTATTAAAAGACAGTCTATTCGGCGAGAAAGTTTTGTGAAAGATGTCAGATCCAATATTGAATCGGTAAATTATGGGTCTTTGGTATTTGGCTGACAGTCTATTAGCACACATAAATTATTTGGTTGACTGTTAAGGTCCGACGTTTTCCGTCTTGGTGGGGCACAGCGGTAAAAGCCCACAGGTGGCCTTTGTTTGATCGTTAAAGAACAAACAAAGCTTCGAAAGCCACAACAAACAATAGAGCCACAACAAACAATAGAGCCACAACAAACAATAAAGCCACAACAAACAATAAAGCCACAACAAACAATAAAGCCACAACAAACAATAGAGCCACAACAAACAATAAAGCCACAATAAACAATGCAGCCACAATCAGTCTCCCTGGCCTGCGGATGGTACATTTGACTTAAATCAGTGTACAGAGATGGAGGCTTGATAAAAAAATTATAAACCAAAGGATAAAAAATCTAAACGTGTTCAAAAGCGCGATAGAGAATTAGCTATTTTGCAATGTTTCAAACCCAAGGAAAGAAATTAAGAGAAGCTTCTAAAAAACATGTAGGGAAGTTAGATGCAGGAAAGAAAGTGTCTCCTCCTACGTACTCCTCTCAGATGCCGATCCGAAAAGTATCGCTAATGGGAGACTATGTGATGAAATCGGAGAAGGATGCACTTTATCCTGTATTAGACTTAATAAAACAAACAAAAACAGAACAAGAGGATGAAATACCTGCGCCCTGGCAAAAAACACAGAAGAAAGGCAGACACACAAGTGGCTTCAGTACCAGAGTTAAGTGGAGTCTTCAAAAGGCTGAGGCAGCAGGTGGAGAGTATGACAAAGAAGAACCAGAAGAAGCCAATGAAGAGACAGATGAAGAAGAATCACCAGACTCTTATTCTGAACTCCCTCCACCAACACCCAGGCAAGCAGGAGCAGGTCAAGGGGCAAGACCAAAAGAACCCAGGGGGCTTCGTACAGGCAGACCCAGACCCAGACATCACGATGAAACGGGAAATTCTGAACCTCCAAGTATTCCAGAACACATGTCAACGCCAAGACCAAAAACTTCTTTACCATTTAGCGGTAATGAACTTGTGGAGGAACGAGGACATTTGAATGGTGAAATCACATTTGTGATGTGTGAACCACCTGTTGCTACAGCAGTGCAAGAGGGATCAGAGTACCCCCTGCTGGCCAAAGGACCAAATCTGCAGTATGGTCCCTGGGCTACAATGGACCTGGAAGGATTCATACAAAGACTTCCCTGTATCCATGAAGGAGCAGGAAAATGAATTGCTACTTTTGAAGAAGAAACAATTTCTACAATCTTGGCAATGGGAGATCTTAAAGGTCTTTGGGGAAAACGTTGGGGAAGAGTGACATGGAAGAAATTCTACGAGAAGCTGGTAGAATATAGCTATAAATTTTTATACTCTTCCAGGACTGATAGAAAAGGTGGGGGAACAGCAACCATCCTCTCAACAGCAATAGATTCTAAAGACTGTATATTTGATAAATATCCATCTTTTGAATATCATGCATTTGTTTTTAACAGCCCTCCCATTTTGTGTCTGTCTATAGGCCTCCTAAACGATGTTCTTCTTGTATCTGATTTTTCTGAAGTCCTCTTAATCATCCACACAAACTACAGTAAGAGTCCTATTGTAGGCGATTTTAACATTCACGTAGACAATCAGACACTTTTACCTCAGATTTTTATAAACATGTTGAACTGTATGGATTTTAACCAACACATAATCCTGCCAACCCACAACAGAGGCCATACATTAGACCTTATAATAACCAATGGCCTGTCTATCAGTGTCTCCTCTGTTGTGGACGTTGGCATATCAGATCATTACTGTGTATATTTTGCGATAAATTGTCCTATAAAACAAGATATTCCACAACAAACTGTGAGAAAGCGCTATATCACCTCGGAAGTAACTGAAAATTTTATTCACATTTTACAAGATATTCCGGCAGAAATGTCACCCTCCTCTTGGAATTCTATGGTTGACAGTTTTAACAGTAAACTCAAGTCCGTTCTTGATTCAGTTGCCCCTTTAAAATTGAAAAAAATAGTTTCTAATCCAACACCCCCCTGGATAAATGGAGAAATCAAAAAAATTAAAGAGACTGTAGGATAGCTGAGGCGATGGAAGAAAAACAAATTAACCATCGACTCCCAAATTTACGGTGAACAGCTGATTATCTATAATAAGGCAATAAAGCGATCAAGACAAACATCTCAAAACTCATCAGTGACAATTCACAAAAATTTTTTTCTACAATTGATCGTTTAATCAATCCCGTTTTTAATAACACAAATGCCATGTCATCCTACTCAAAGTGTGAGGAATTTGCAGCCTATTTTAGTACTAAAATTGATAGCATAAGGTCAAACCTCTCCCACTGTCAGACCTTGGATTGTATTACTAATGAACCTCTCATTACAGGTGAGGAAACACGACAGAAATCCGTCTTGGTTGATGCTGAGATTTTGATAAAGGTTATTTCTCAACTTAAACCCACAACCTGCGTTTTAGATCCCATCCCCACATCCTTCTTTAAATCAGTTTATAGCTTTTTGGACCATGATTTGCTCAACATTATTAATTGTTCGCTTCAGACGGGTGTATTCCCATCCTCTTTCAAAACTGCAATAGCTAAACCCACTCTGAAGAGAAACAATTAGATCCATCAGTCCTCATTAGTTACAGACCTGTATCTAATCTGTCATTTGTAAGTAAGATTTTAGAAAGACTTGCTTTTAATCAGCTGAATGATTTTTTAAACTCTCGTAATATTTTTGAAGAATATAAATCTAGTTTTCGGGCCAAACAGTACAGAGACGGCATTAACAAAAGTTGTCAATGATTTAAGGTGCAATTTGGACACAAAGAAACTTTCTGTTCTTGTCTTGCTCGACCTCAGTGCAGCGTTCGACACAGTTTTCCACGCTGTTCTCCTGGACAGACTTTATGCCCTGGTTGGCATCTCTGGTACGGTTTTAAATTGGTTTAATTCATATCTTACTGGAAGAGAATTTTTTATAAACATGGACGAATATTCCTCTAAGAGCTATGACCTGAAGTGTGGTGTCCCCCAAGGCTCAATTTTAGGTCCAACTCTTTTTAATCTTTATAAGTTACCACTGGGGGATGTCATCAGGAGGCATTAATTTCCATAGTTATGCTGATGACACACAGCTTTACATAGCCGTGTCCCCTGATGACACTGGGCCAATAGATGCTCTTTTAAAATACATTTTAGATATGAAGTTATGGATGGCGGGTAACTTCTTACAGCTCAACCAGGACAAAACAGAAGTACTTGTCATCGGTCCTGAGGCACACAGAAAAACTTCATTTAAAACTCAAAGCCCTGGCTTTAAAGACACCTGAGCAGGTAAGAAAACCTTGGTGTTATTCTAGATTCTAATTTGAATTTTAATGCTCAAATCAAAAATACGGTTAAGAGTGGATTTTATCATCAAAAGAGCATTGCCAGGGTAAGACTATTTTTATCTCGAACCAACACAGAGACACTAATGCATGCTTTTATTACTTGTAGAATTGATTACTGCAGCGCTCTTCTTTCTGGTCTCTCCAAAAACAGCACTATTCCATTACAACATCTCCAAAACTCAGCTGCATGACTTCTGACGAGGACCAGAAAGAGATCTCACATTACACCGATGTTAAAGTCTCTGCGCTGGTTACCAGTACGCTTCAGAATCAATTTTAAGATCCTTTTAATGGTTTTTAAATCTTTTAATGGTATTTGTCCTAATTATTGATCTGATTTGCTTTTAACATATACACCCTCTAGATCTCTCAGATCTTCAGGCACTGCCCTTTTAATTACTCCAAAAGTGAACCAAAACATACGGCGAGGCCTCCTTTTTCCACTACGGCCCACGTTTGTGGAACAGTTCACCTGAGGACCTGAGGAAAACAGTCTGTGGACATTTTCAAAAGCAAACTTAAGACCCACCTTTTTAACTTGGCTTTTAACTGAAAATGTAATTATCTTTTTATTTATTTATTTTCTTTAAAGTAATACTTTTAACCTTTTAGTCTACCTTGTGTGTGTGTTGGGGATGAGGGGCGGATTTTTCCTGTGTAAACTGTTTTTATATTGTTTTTATGTAAAGCACTTTGGGCTACACACTCTGTATGAAAAGCGCTTTATAAATAAAGTTTGATTGATTGATTGACTTCCGCAACAATTGCAAAGCACCTCGTTATGCTGGATCTTGGCAAAACATGCAATACTGAACAATTACCAACAGAGTTTTTGGGGACCTGTGAACCCCTGGCAGGGACCTCCTGCTGAGTACTAGGGGGGCCTTGAGGATCCTAAGGGGGGTCATCAGCTGGCCATTACATCACACCCTGATGAAGGACCGATGCTGCAGGTTCAATTAGTCAAAGTCAGCTTTATTGTCAAATGTACCATATATGCACGACATACAGCACAGATGAAATTGCAGTCCTCTCTGAGCCACGGTAGACAGTACAACACAGGCAGTACAACACAGGCAGTACAACACAGGCAGTACAACACAGGCAGTACAACACAGGCAGTACAACACAGGCAGTACAACACAGGCAGTACAACACAGGCAGTACAAGACAAAACACAAGGGATGGTTAACATCTCTATACACTCTAAACACACCGGGGAAGTGACGTGTGCGCAGTCCCTGAGTTGACAGGGTGAGGGAGAGATAGGTAGTCAGGTGCTGGGGGGGAAGGCAGGGCAGTGTGAGGGTAGAGTTCAAGGCTATGGCAGGGGGCAGAGCAGGGAGGGAGTTGAGCCTCCTGACCGCCTGGTGAAAGAAACTGTCCTTGAGCCTGCTGGTTCTGGCCCAGACTCTGCAGTCTCCTACCTGATGGCAGCAGGCTGAAAAGGCTGTGAGAGGGGGGGTGGGATCACCTGCAATGCTGATGGCTTTGTGGTGAGGTGGGTGTTATAAATGTCTGAGGGAAGGGAGCGAGACACCAGTGATCTTTTCAGCTGCTCTCACGATGCACTGCAAGGTCTTGCGGCAGGAAACGGTGCAGGCGCCGTACCACACAGTGATGCAGCTGGTTAGAATTGGCGGGAAAGCCTGTGGAGATGATGGCGGATTCAGGTGCTGCTTACACCTGTGTGGGCCAGGCCGACTCGCAACACCTCCCAAGAACAGGACAATATGTTTGAATCGTTGGATTCTCAGGGACAAAGCAGCTGATACCTACTTCTGAACCAGTCCCCCTGCAATTCCAAGGAAAAACTATAGAACTGCCTGTGCTAATATCAGATCAAACTCCCGTGAATCTTCTTGGAAGAGATGCGTTGTGCAAACTTCAGTGCACCATTTTGTGCACTCCAGCAGGAGTAATTGTTGATGCAAGAAAACTCCAAATGACTTTGAAACCAGAAGAGGAAATGGTGTATTGGCTTGGAAAGTGACTCCTTTCTGAATCCAGCCAATGAGTGGATGAACTTTATCAAAGCGAACTTGCCTGATGCGAAGCCACCAACATGTACATTGTACACTTCAATTTTTTAAAGATGGATCTAAAGCGAGACCAAACATTTGGGTTAATGATCAACCTGAAAGGGTTGAGATTCAGTCCGGTTACATAATATTAGGAAAACAGGGAGCCGCGATGGAGGTACACAAAAATACATATTTAGGCAGAGAGTTTAACATTAAAAATAGCCTTCCTCATGTAACTTTACTTGTAAATCCAGGTTATGAGCCTAAACACCTAGGACCTATGGTTCTTGAAGCAAAAAGCGTGAACTACATACAAACAAAAAACAAGAACATTTGGATTAGTGAAGATAAATCCTTTGTTAAAATATTTATTTCTGCATCTGGCTGGGCCAAGCCACAGGTAATCAGGCTTCCATGTCAACCAGAATGCTGTGTTCAGCATTCAGACCTAAGAAAGGAAATGATGGCTACTGTACCAGCTGAGTTGTGGTCAAAACATGACACTGATGTAGGGTTGGTCAAGTCAGCTCAACCTGTTGATTTCAAGCTGAAACCAGGATGCACCTCAATATCCACTAAAACCTGAAGCGGGAATTGAGGGAACTATTCAAGGTCTGTTGGAGGCTGGAGTACTGTTGGTTGAGCCGAACCCATGCAGCAACACACCAATCTTGCCAGTGTTAAAAGCAAATAAAAAGAAGTACCGTTTAGTGTATGACTTACGTGGGTTGAATGAAGTAATTGAGGACTTCCCTGCTGAGGTTCCTAATCCTCACACTTTGCTGTCAAATGTCCCACCCAATGCTAAGTGGTTCACTGTCATTGATTTGTGTTCTGCATTCTTTAGTGTACCTCTAAGTCCTGTCAGCAGGCATCTTTTTGCATTTACGTACAGAAACCAATCCTATACGTACACGCGCACGCCACAAGGCTTCAAACATAGCCCTCATGTATTTAACAAAGTACCGAAAGAAGACATGGCTGACTTGGCTGGTAAAATTACCAGTAGTTATCCAATATGTGGATGACATCATTTTGTGTGCATCGGACTTGGAAACCTGCCATAAGGACTCCATGATCCTGTTAACTATGCTGGCTAAAAAGGCCACAAGGCCTCACAAGAGAAATTACAGTACTGCATGGATCAGGTAGAGTACCTGGGTAGGTTGGTCAAAGAAGGGACACGATCAGTTTCTCCCTCCCAGTTGGAGGCGGTGTCAAAAGCTCCCAAGCCAACCACTGTTAAAGAATTGATGACATTTCTGGGAATGACGGGGTACAGTTCAGAGTGGGTTGATGGATATTCTGCTATTGTCCAGCCTCTGAGAAACATGATTAAAGAAAATGGAGCTGGAAATTTGCAAAGCAGGTTACTTTGGACATCAGAAGGACACATCGCTTTTGAAACTATTAAAACTTTGCTACAGCGGGCGCCGGCTTTGACTCTTCCAAACTATGAGAAACCGTTCCAGTTGTTTGTGTCGTGTCGTCAGGGACATGCAGTAGGGATGTTAGGCCAGAAAACAGGTATAGGTACACATGCTCAACCAATTGCCTGTTATTCTGTTGCACTAAAGCCAGTAGAATTAGGTTTGCCAGACTGCTATCAGCACCTGGCTGCCTCTCATTTGTTGTATGAAAAAGCATCAGCCCTTACTATGGGCTATTCGATAGAGATTTTATCACATCATAAGTTGATAAACTTAATTGAAAGAGGAAAATTTGTGTTAACCGCACAACGGTTGACTGATTACCACCGACTTCTTGAATATCCGGATGTGACATTGCACGTCTGCAGGGTGAAAAACCCAGCAGACTCCATTCCACTCCCATTTGAGGGAGAACCACATGACTGTGTGGCTGAGGCAGAGAGATATGCTAAGCTAAGGTCTGACCTGAGTGCTATCCCTTTGGAGTCAGCCGACATGACACTGTTTGTGGACGGCTCCTGCTACAGAGATGGGGAAGCACTCAGAGCAGGTTGTTATTGAGTTCAAACATGGCAAAAAAGCCATGTTCCAGCCAGTTGGCAGAACTAAAGGCTTTGACGTATGCATGTGAGTATGCAGAGGGTAAAAACGCTAACATCTACACTGATTCTGCCTATGCACATGGGGTGTGTCATTTGTTTGGTGCAGCGTGGAAGGGGAGAGGTTTCAGAAAAACTGACGCCTCTCCCATTCAACACCGTGATCAGATCATGAAAATTATTAATGGCAATGATGAACCCAAGATCCTTAGCCATAATAAAGTGTGCTGCACGTCAGAAAAATGATTCATGGGTTACCAAAGGAAATGCAGCAGCAGATGAAGCAGCTAAAAGTGCAGCTTCAGTGAACAGTAAAGCTATAATGGTAACTCATGCTGTGGATCTTGAGTAACAAATAACTTCTAAAGATTTGATATTGTTACAAGAAGAAGCTCCAGAAGCAGAATGTCATTTATGGCTTCAGAGAGGAGCTTCTAAAGATGCTGAAGGATTGTGGAGAAACCACGAGGGGCTATTTGTTGCTCCTAGTGGACTCCTACCTTTACTGATCCATGAGGCTCATGGGGTAGGCCACGAGTCTAGAGGTTAGACTCGTTGTGATGGCGAATTCAGGTGATGAGTGATGAGAGAAATTCGAGAATGGAATTTTTGGGCTCCTAAACTACAACAACATGTTGATGAAGAGATTGGTCGATGTGAAACATGCTTGAAAAGTAACATTCGAAAAGGAGAAATACCTCCTGCTGGACATATTCCAGCACCTGAAGGACCTTTTCTACACCTGGTCATGGACTATGTTGATATGGTGAGACCAGTGCAAGGGAAGAGGTATATGTTGGTGGTGATTGATAGATTCAGCAGGTGGGTTGAAGCGACACCGTCCAAACACAAAAATGCAGAAACTGTTGCAAAGTTTCTGTGCCGTGAAATCGTTCCGAGGTTCGGGATTCCACTAAGAATAAGTTCAGACAATGGAAAGGAGTTTGTGGATAAAACCGTGAAGTGCATGTTGCAGAAGTTAGGAATCAGGCAGAGATTTGGATGTGTGTACAATCCTCAGAGTCAAGATATTGTGGAAAGAGTGAATGGGATTTTGAAAAACAATGTTTTGAAAATTTGCATGTGCACGGGGTTAAATTGGGTAGATGCACTGCCACTTGCGCTCATGGCATATAGATCAAGTGCTCATAGAGACCTGAAAATAACACCACATGAAGCTTTAACCGGCAGGTCAATGCCTTCTCCAATTTACAAACCAGCTAAGGGACCTTCTCTTGACATTTTGACAAATCTCATTACAGACAAAAGCTGACCGTGAGGAGACTTTACCTTCAGTGACACCAGGAGACTTGGTGTACATAAAGGTGTTCAGACGGAAGTGGAACATCCCCCGGAAGGTCCGTACGAGGTGGTGAGAGCCACTTCCACTGCAGTGCAGGTCAAAGGGTCCCCAACATGGTATCATTGGGGCGGCAGTGGCTCGGTGGTAGAGCGTGCGGTAGAGCAAGTCGTCTAATGTTTCAAAGATCCGCGGTTCGATTCGCGCTCCCGCCCCCCCCCCCCAAAAAAAGATCATCCAGAGGTGAGCTGACAGTGGGAGGTGTCAGCTCACCTCTGGAGCACTGCCGAGGCACCCCTGAGCAAGGCGCCGTCCTCCTTACAAGTTGCTCATTTGGGGCGCACCAATAAAGGAGCTGCCCGCCACTCTACCTCCTCTGCATACGTACAGGCCCCCTGTGTGTGTTTGTGTTCAGGGCCTGTACACACATATATATGCATGATTTGATCTGAACTAACTAGAGTGTGCTACTAATTTCCCTGCGGGGATTATAATCAGTATATAAAAAATTTTTTATTTTTATTTTTTAAGCATTGCTTAAAAGCACCCATTGACATTCTCAGTGACAAAGATAAAAGGCCAGGGGAACGATTCCCTGGAAGGGGGGAATGCTCCTCCTCCTGGCTATGATGGGGATGATGATACAGCACAGTTTCCAGTTATTCAATTCCCCAAAGAGAAGTGATACCAATAATGATGTTAATAATCTACAGAGCGGAATCAGAAGGGAGATAAGGAGTGGTCCTGGATAGCCTCAAGAAGTTGAATGGACTGCTATGGTGAGTGGCATTTTGATAAGCCGTGGTCTGCAGAAATCCCAAAGATAATATGGACAAGGACAACAGTTAACTGTAATCTATATGTATTCACAATCTCTGAGGAAAAACCTGTATCCAGCGCCTGACTGGGCCGACATGGGGGAAGCGAAAGCAGAGCCTTCCAGTGACGAAGATGACGGAGATGAGTGATGCGTCCCTCTACAACGCGGACAGCGGCGGTGGGGACTCCTGCCAGAAGCTCACCCACCGGTGTGAGGGGAAGTCTGACTACAAAGGGGGGTGGATGTATAGATTCCACTCATCTCAATGTCAGTGAAGCAGGGACAGCCCACACCATTAGGGGTTGAGCTCTGGGGGAACGTCCTTACTGCCATGCAGCCAAGTACGGGACGAGAACACTGAAGGGCTGGTAGTGATGATTCATCTGTGGATGAAATGTTCATGTTCAAATGTTTTGGAGGCTACGAAGTTTGGATTGTCTTCTCTGCAGGCTAAGAAAGCGATCGCTCAAGGAGGGTCACGGAGGAATTTTTCCCCAAGAATGCAGTCATCGGGGTTTTCGCCTCTGTAGTGAAGAATAGTGAGACGGTAGCCATAGATCTGCGCCATCTTTGTTAAAAATTGGATTGTTGCATTTTATTAAATTTCCCAGTTTTGGTCCATGGCTTAAAAGCCATGGAAGGGGGGAATGTGGTGGAAAGTTTTAAAAACAAAAAAATAATATCAAATAATATTATTTCATAAAACCAAATGAAATCATTCAGCGCTTGGGAAGATGGCATCAGGATGTCTTGAGGTCATGAAGACTCAAAAATAATCTACCGTTTACCATGTTTGGAAATGCTTGCGTAACTGTCGGCATCTTTAAATAATTTTGTCTGCAATACATGTGTCCTCGCGGGGTTCTGATTGTGTCCTCATGTGTGACTGATTGTGTTATGTCATCAGATTTTTGAAACTGTCGACTTGACATTTTTGTTAACGTCTAGAAGTCATGATGTACCTACAGAAAGCAGAGGGGAAGCAGAGGGGCCAAAGTTAAACAACAGATTCACACCTCCCCTAGCCACACCTTTAGAGTATAAATGATGTGTGATCCTTTTCATATTTTTGTACTTGAACACCGCTGCAGCTTTTAAGTTTTTCCTGTACCCAGAATATTCTGTAATAACACTTCAAAGGACTGTCCAGAGATCTCATAATAAGTATTTGTTGAACTTGGCTGTCTATATCATCGATATTATTGTACTGCTACTCAACCTATGCATGATTTGAATTGACAAATAATTATCTTGTATTTATACACTGTCCTGTCCTTAAGAGAAACAAAACCCCCACCACAACACACCAGAGCCGGAACCGTCTGCAACAGCGCCACCACAGCCAGAACCAGAGCCGTCTGCGTCAGGGTCACCACAGACGGAACCTGAACCGTCTGCGTCAGGGCCACCGCAGCCGGAACCAGAACCGTCTGCGTCAGCGCCACCGCAGCCGGAACCAGAACCGTCTGCAACAGCGCCACCGCAGCCGGAACCTGAGCCGTCTGCGTCAGGGTCACCGCAGCCGGAACCAGAACCGTCTGCGAGAGCGCCACCGCAGCCGGAACCAGAACCGTCTGCGAGAGCGCCACCGCAGCCGAAACCAGAGCCGTCTGCGTCAGGGCCACCACAGCCGGAACCTGAGCCGTCTGCGTCAAGGCCACCGCAGCCGGAACCAGAGCCGTCTGCGTCAGGGCCACCGCAGACGGAACCTGAACCGTCTGCGTCAGGGCCACCGCAGACGGAACCAGAACCGTCTGCGTCAGCGCCACCACAGCCGGAACCTGAACCGTCTGCGAGAGCGCCACCACAGCCGGAACCAGAGCCGTCTGCGAGAGCGCCACCACAGCCGGAACCAGAGCCGTCTGCGAGAGCGCCACCACAGCCGGAACCAGAGCCATCTGCGTCAGGGCCACCGCAGCCGGAACCTGAACCGTCTGCGTCAGGGCCACCGCAGCCGGAACCTGAACCGTCTGCGTCAGGGCCACCGCAGCCGGAACCAGAAGCGTCTGCGTCAGGGCCACCACAGCCGGAACCAGAGCCGTCTGCAACAGCGCCACCGCAGCCGGAACCAGAGCCGTCTGCGTCAGGGTCACCGCAGCCGGAACCTGAACCGTCTGCGTCAGGGTCACCGCAGCCGGAACCTGAACCGTCTGCGTCAGGGTCACCGCAGCCGGAACCTGATCCGTCTGCGTCAGGGTCACCGCAGCCGGAACCTGAACCGTCTGCGTCAGGGTCACCGCAGCCGGAACCTGAACCGTCTGCGTCAGGGTCACCGCAGCCGGAACCAGAGCCGTCTGCGAGAGCGCCACCGCAGCCGGAACCAGAGCCGTCTGCGTCAGCGCCACCACAGCCGGAACCTGAACCGTCTGCGTCAGGGTCACCGCAGCCGGAACCAGAGCCGTCTGCGTCAGGGCCACCGCAGCCGGAACCAGAGCCGTCTGCGTCAGGGCCACCGCAGCCGGAACCAGAGCCGTCTGCGTCAGGGCCACCGCAGACGGAACCTGAACCGTCTGCGTCAGGGCCACCGCAGACGGAACCAGAACCGTCTGCGTCAGCGCCACCACAGCCGGAACCTGAACCGTCTGCGAGAGCACCACCACAGCCGGAACCAGAGCCGTCTGCGAGAGCGCCACCACAGCCGGAACCAGAGCCGTCTGCGAGAGCGCCACCGCAGCCGGAACCAGAGCCATCTGCGAGAGCGCCACCGCAGCCGGAACCAGAGCCATCTGCGTCAGGGCCACCGCAGCCGGAACCTGAACCGTCTGCGTCAGGGCCACCGCAGCCGGAACCTGAACCGTCTGCGTCAGGGCCACCGCAGCCGGAACCTGAACCGTCTGCGTCAGGGCCACCGCAGCCGGAACCAGAAGCGTCTGCGTCAGGGCCACCACAGCCGGAACCAGAGCCGTCTGCGTCAGGGTCACCGCAGCCGGAACCAGAGCCGTCTGCGTCAGGGTCACCGCAGCCGGAACCTGAACCGTCTGCGTCAGGGTCACCGCAGCCGGAACCTGAACCGTCTGCGTCAGGGTCACCGCAGCCGGAACCTGAACCGTCTGCGTCAGGGTCACCGCAGCCGGAACCTGATCCGTCTGCGTCAGGGTCACCGCAGCCGGAACCTGAACCGTCTGCGTCAGGGTCACCGCAGCCGGAACCTGAACCGTCTGCGTCAGGGTCACCGCAGCCGGAACCTGAACCGTCTGCGTCAGGGTCACCGCAGCCGGAACCAGAGCCGTCTGCGAGAGCGCCACCGCAGCCGGAACCAGAGCCGTCTGCGTCAGCGCCACCACAGCCGGAACCTGAACCGTCTGCGTCAGGGTCACCGCAGCCGGAACCAGAGCCGTCTGCGAGAGCGCCACCGCAGCCGGAACCAGAGCCGTCTGCGTCAGCGCCACCACAGCCGGAACCTCCTGTCCACAGGTCAGACTCTGTCACATGTTCATGTCATTGTACAGAGGGTTTATATGGTGTTTTAACTCCCCACGGGGATCAATTTTGACATGTCCATAGCTCATTTGATCGCTGAATGGTTAAATTAGTAGTCTTTGGATCCAAAGGTTACGAGTTTAAATTCCATATTTACAAACTTGCACTGCCTTGATTTTGTTGGACTGTTGAATGTTTTGTAACGTCAAGATGGATACATACTTTAACAATCCCACAGGGAAATTTAGGGGCAAGGAAGCAGAAGCTCCATCGATTCTGGATCGATTCGTGATGCTGCCTGGGTAGATTTATTGATTCGTGATGCTGCCTGGGTAGATTTATTGATTCGTGATGCTGCCTGGGTAGATTTATTGATTCTTGATGCTGCATCGGTTGATTGTCAAAACTTAAACCTTGCACACACAGGCAGCCTCACATCTACATCAACACCTGAAGCGTCGAGTCACAGACGCCGCTTTCCATCTAGAGTCATTCAAGACCCCAGATTTACATCACTCAGTTCCTCCAACTACAACAAGGCCATCGGTAACTGGTCATTGTGCATAGCACTAATGAGCCCCAGCCGGGACCGTCTGGTTGCACCCACGTCAGGCGTGTTATTCAACATTGTTGTTTGGAAATCTAAAGTGACAATTAGTATGGTTCTAGGACACTTTTTGCGACATTTTGACATCAAACTGGGCAGGCAGACCACAGCTGATGCCCCCAGGAGAGGCAGATACCTGGCAGAGGGCAATACTGCCAGGATGCTTTGAGATACTGGGACAACCAGAAGACTGTCCAGACCTCTGAGGGTTCCTCTAAACTCCAGCCTCATCTGTTTCTACAGCTGGAGAAGCTGCATCAAAAAGCGGAATACAGTACATTTCCAAACGCTGGAGAAAATTACTTTTTATGAATACATTTTTTAAAAAATCCTAGTCCCCCAAGCACCCTCATTCACAATAGGATTTACTTAGATCTTCACAATATGAAAAAATACAGCGGATGAAGCAATATGACAATGAAAGAATGAATACAAAATAAAATACAGTGACTTAAATTATATACAGTACTAGGTCATCAAATCAGTGTCACCTGCATGGATTTTTAATGTCCAGCAGGTGGCAGTATTCAGTGAAACATCAGTACAGTTGGGTAATGTGTGGAAAGGCTTCATGACGTCTCATCTACCATCACCAATACAGTGAATAGTAGTTCTGTAGCATTTAGGGCAGGGGTGTCAAAGTCCATCAAACAGGGGGCCTAAGTTCATGACACGGCCCATGTTACAGGTCAGTCATTGCATTTACTGTTCCTGCAATATTTTGACCTGAAAAGGTAAATTTCAAGAGCTTATAACAGCTTTTCTTGCAATAAAATAGAATCAGCTGGGCCATGAGTGATTGAGGGCATCAACGCAATCAGACTTGGTGAGCTGTGTTTCATTTATTGACCTTCAACCTTTTGGACCCCACCTACGTGACCCTGAATAGGAAGGCCTCGGGGAATTTGGTGGAGGACCAGTAAAGGTGATGGAGAAACTCTGGTGAGAAGATCTCTGCTAGCTGACATGTGGACGTCCATGAACATGAACACTGCTTGAGGAGGCTGGCTGAAGCACTACCAGATGTCCCTGTTCTGTGTGGGTTCACTTTGTAAACAATCAGCTGAAGCTTCACGGGCTTCAGCTGCCCGTCTCTAGTGAACCCCTTTATGCTTCAGAAAGTCTCGGTCGGCCATCACGACTTGAAGCTTTGAATCTTTTTTAGTAAACCCTCTTGGCTGCATGCTTCTCTGGCCCAACACTAAAGCCCAGCCAGAACCAGCACTGGTTGTGGACCCCAACCCCCTGAAGGGAAGTCACGGTTGAGCAGCGTTTATGTAGGTGGACATTGATTGGCAGATGGGTTCCAGGTGAGTGCTGGACACAGGTGAAGAGGATGAACTGATTGAGAGCAGGGAGAAGAACCTGAAGATACAGGAGATATTAATGCTAATTAAAAATAAAGGGAAGTATTGACAGAAGTCATGACACAATGTCCACGAGCAGGGCAGTTATTTAAACTAAATTAAGTGTGAACCTGTCACCTGTCAGCGATGGTTGGGTGGAACACAGGATCGACTGGTTGAGCTCATCAAGCCCTAGAGCTCCTGAACAGGTGCGTCCAATCAGAACAGTGGGTACTTAAGGTGGCCAAGGGCAAGTTGCTCCTTTTTCACTCTGCTGTGAAGAGGGGCAACATGGGAGTCTCAAAACAGCTGGAGTTTTTATTTTGTTTAACCTATAATTGAAACCTCCAAACAGCTTAAGTCTTTATTTTATTTAAGCTTTAATCAAAAAGGAGAAAATCTCATTAAGATTACAAACCTCTTTTTCCAAAGTGTCCTGGCAGAGACGGCAAACGGCTCCGGAATCATACACCAGTACCATTATAAAAAATATATAGTCCATATGGACCGAAGGCCGGAACAATAGAAGCAACTATTCCCAGAATCAGCCATGTTGGTGAACTAGTCAAAGCATCTTCAGCCTGATGTCTTTGCCTCCAGGTCTTTAAACCTTCCCTTAAATCAGTCCATTGAGTTTCAACTCACTCATTCCAGACAGATGGAGCAGTAAAATTTAAACATTTTCTTCCCAGTTGACTTTTGACGTCTGGGACCAAGAGTAGGAGAAGATCTAGAGAACACAGATAAGCTCCTGTGGGCTGGATGTAGGTCTGGAAGGCTGAGGGTCACAGATAACAAGCCAATGTTTAAGTCTATATGTAGATGATGACCGTCCCCACAGTGGACAACAGACATTGAAGAGTGAGGGTTTGGAAGTTCATGATGAAGCTCAGAGCTCCGTGTTGAATGCTGTCCAGAGCCTGTAAGCTCTGGGAAGAAGCAGTCATGTATAAAACATCACCATAGCCCAACACCAACATGAAAGTAGCACCAACAAGGACCAGTAAGATTTGATCCTAAAATGGAAACCAAGCTTCAATTTGAGTCTTTATACCAGCTGCTGAATAACGGGGAAAAGACAAGGGCAAATAAAAATACCAAGGTACCATGGCTCCAAAGACTCTATATCTGAACACCCTGTGATATCAATCAGCTTTTATTTATATAGCACAGCAGACATTTAGACAAGTGCTTTAACAGAAACCTAAAAGAACCCTAAAGAGCATAAATGACGGCGGCGGGGAAAAGCTCCCTCATTGAGGAAGAAACCCCGGGCAGGACCCAGACCCTGGAGGGCGGTCATCCGCCTTGACCTGTTGGGTGGAAACGGAAATGCACTGGGGACAGAGATGGGTCAAGGAAGAGACAGAGTGGCAGATAGGCCAGATTGAGTTTGCAGTCATAGTAGTACTCTCGCTGCTGAATTGGGGGGGGGGGATTTCCAGGCCTTTGGATATCCTGTCTTCCATCCACATTCTCCACCTGTGGAACAGAGGCACAAAGACAGCGGCAGTGTTGTGCAGACAAAGATTGTGATTTAACAGTAGTAATAACTTCGAGAAGCAGAGAAAAAGAAGTGACAGAAGCTCCAGAGTATCTCCCTTTAACAGGAGAGACGGGGAAACATACCCTCAGCAGCCTGGGCCTATAGCAGCATATCTAGTGGGGGGGTGTTATTTCTAATTCTAGGCTCTATCAAAGAGGAGGGTTTTTAGTCTACTCTTAAATAAGCTAAGGGTGTCCCCCCACCTGGACCGAGGCTGGGAGATCGTTCCAGACTAAAGGGGCCAGATAGCTGAAGTTTCTGCCTCCTGTTCTACTCTAAAGGCACTGACGGGTCACCGGAAATCCTGCATCCTTGGATTGAAGGGCCCTGGGTGGGTGATACACTTCAATAAGATCTTCAGTGTAAGACAGAGCCTTAATAATCTGTAGGCATGCAGGGGGAGGTAGACTGGCGGGCAGCTCCTTTGTGGTGCACCCCTAAATGAGCAACTTATAAAGGGGGACGGTGCCTTGCTCAAAGTCACCTCGGCAGTGCTCGGGAGGTGAGCTGACACCTCCCACTGTCAGGTCACACTCCGGGTGACTGGGCAGGAGCAGGAATTGAACCGTCGATCTTGTGATCATTGGATGACCCGCTCTACTGATGAGCTACTGCCACCCCAAAGAGATGTGATCATGAGGAATTGATCAGGAGCCAATGTAGTGATGCTAGGACAGGAGAGATGTGTTCTCTCCTCCCAGTTCCAGTCAGTCAGTGGGCAGCTGCATTCTGAACTAACTGTAGAGTCCTAATAGAGGAGCTAGAACAGCCCAATAATGAGGAATTGCAGTAATCCAGTCTAGAAGTAACAAAGGCATGAATGCTTTCCTCTGCGTCTTTAAAGGATGAGAAATTCCTAATTTTAGCAATCTTTCGTGAATGAAAGAAGGCTGTCAGAGACAGACTTAGTATAAGAGTCAAAGGACAGATCTTGATCAAAAATCACTCCCAAGTTCCTGACCTCATTGGCGGAGGATAAAGCAATGTTATCCTAAGTGAATTACATCCATCCATCTTCCACCGCTTATCCGTAGTCGGGTCGTGGGGGCAGCAGCTTCAACAAGGAGCTCTAAACTTCCCTCTCCCCCCACATCCACCAGCTCTGACTGGGGGGGTCCCAAGGCGTTCCCAGGCCAGTGTTGAGATATAATCCCTCCACCTGGTCCTGGGTCTGCCCCGAGGTCTCCTCCCAGCTGGACGTGCCAGGAACACCTCCCTAGTGAGGCGTCCCGGAGGCATCTGCACCAGATGCCCAAACCACCTCAACTTACTCCTTTCCACGTGAAGGAGCAGCGGCTCTACTGAGCCCCTCGTGAACAGCAGTGTTTCTCACCCTATCTCTGAGGGAGACACCAGCTATCCGCCTGAGAAAGACCATTTCAGCCGCTTGTATCCGCAATCTCGTTCTTTCGGTCATGACCCATCGCTCATGACCAAAAGGTGAGGGTAGGAACGAAGATTGAACGGTAGATGGAGAGCTTCGCCTCTCGGCTTAGCTCCCTCTTTGTGTCAACAGTGCAGTAAAGCGACTGCAATACCGCTCCTGCTGCCCCAATTCTCCGTCCAATCTCACGCTCCATTGTTCCCTCACTCGTGAACAGGACCCCAAGATACTTAAACTCCTTCACTTGGGAAGGACCTCTCATCCACATTATCTGCAAAAAGCAGCGATGCAATCCTCAGGCCACCAAACTGTAACCCCTCCTCACCGCGACTACGCCTAGATATTGTTGCGAGGCAAATCTCTTCTCCAGCCTCTGCGCATTCGTTTGATTTCGGGTGATGTGAATGTTGGTACACGAATAAGGACTGGAAAATGATGAAAAATTCTTCGAAGCTGTACTACAGAATATTCCGGGCACAGAAGTCTTACAAGCAAACTAGCAAAGCTCATGTGCGCCGAAACAAAGTCATTCCACAGCCTTTATACTACCTCATTGGGGTGTCTAAGATGGGGTATCATCTTAAAACATTCCTTTCCCGTAGGAATGCAGCAGATATGTTAATAGATCTGTCCTTAAGACCAGTTTCAGCCAGTTCGTTATCTGGGTGTTACTACAGTTTCACAAAGCATGTTTTCAAGGGGGTTATTCCAGGGCACATCACAGAATAGAGGTCTTTTAAAAACACTTCTTGATCTTTGTCTAGTTGTCACTTCCAAATATAGTAATGAATTTACACATAACCATTCAATATCCTGTCCATGAAAATCACGAAAAGGATTGGTGATAAATCACAGCCCTGGCGAAGGCCAACAGCTACTCGGAACAAGTCTGACTTACTGCCGAGAACCCGAACACAGCTCACTTTGGGTGTACAGGGATTGGATGGCCCTGAGGAGAGGCCCCCTCACCCCATACTCCCGCAGTACCTCCCACAGTATATCCGTGGGGACCCAATCGTACGCCTTCTCCAAATCCACAAAACGCATGTAGACTGGATGGGCATACTCCCAAGCCCCCTCTAGGATCCCTGCGGGGGTAAAAAGCTGGTCTGCTGTTCCACGACCAGGACGGAACCCACATTGTTCCTCCTCAATCTGAGGTTTGACAGAGGAACCACCACCCCAGTCTGCCACTCTTTCGGCACTGTCCCAGACTTCCACGCAATGTTAAAGAGGCGTGTCATCCATGACAGCCCCTCAATACCCAGAGCCTTCAGCATTTCCGGGCGAATCTCATCAACACCCGGGACTTTGCCACCGTGAAGTTGTTTAACTACCTCGGTGACTTCGCCCCGAGAGATTGACTCTGATCCCCCATCATCCTCCAGCTCTGCCTCTGCAAAAGACGACGGGTCAGTTGGGGTAGTTGGATTCAGGAGTTCCTCAAAGTGTTCCTTCCACCGACCGACAACCTCCTCAGTCGAGGTCAACAGTGTCCCATCCTTGCTATATACAGCTTGGATGGTCCCCTGTTTCCCCCTCCTGAGGTGTCGGACAGTCCTCCAGAACAACTTTGGTGCCGTCTGATAGTCCTTCTCCACGGCCTCTCTGAACTCCTCCCACACTGTTTTGCCTCCATCACAGCCGAGGCTGCAGTCCTTTTGGCCCGTCGATACCCTGCAACTGGTTCAGGAGTCCCCAGGGACAACATGCCCCTGAAGGCCTCCTTCTTCAGTCGGACGGCTTCCCTGACCATCGGGGTCCACCACGGTGTTCGAGTGTTACCGCCCCTTGAGGCACCCAAGACCTTGAGACCACAGCTCTCAGCTGCAGCTTCAGCAATGGAAGCTTTGAACATCAACCTTTCAGGTTCAATGCCCCCTGCCTCCCCAGGGATGCACAAGAGGTGGGAGTTGAAGGCCTCATGGACAGTCCTCCTCCAGACCTTCCCAGTTCACCTGCACTAGTTTGAGCTTACCAGGTCTATCCAGAGGTTTCCCCTGCCAATGGACCCAACTCACCACTACCATCAGCTCTGCAGTTCCTGGAAATATAGATCTGTTGACAGTCTATCCAAATATGGTCATGTTGACTTGAAGCGTCATTAACATAGCAATCTAAACTGGAAATATATCAAACACAAAAAAAAGAGCGGTAGAGGTTCATCTTCATAGATCAATAGTCACACCTTGGTATGAGAATAAAACTTTCCCAGAAACAGGTTGTTCCAGTAAAGCCTGTCCCTAAAACCCTACTTCCTGTCTGCTGCTGGATCTGGGGGTGGCGCCATCTGGTTCTAAGCACAGATTCTTTATTCTGAAGCAAGTCCAGTTGGAGCAGCTTTGATTCTGGATCGGAAGCGCTGCAAAGGGGAGGAGCTTCTTGGTAGTTTAATATATGACCACCCAGCAGCCTCAGAAGCGGTGAGCCATCCCCATATCTGTTAGCTGCAGCCACTAACCCCAACCGCTAAGCCGGACTCTGGCTGCAGCCACCAGCCTGGTGTGACTGAGTGATGGAGACGCTCCGTCCATCTCCGTCCCGCGCCTCTCTCCCCCGCCCAGGAGAGCAACCGCAGCAGCGCTCTCATTGTTTCCTGGCAGGACTGCGGACCTGCTCAGACCGTTTCGCGCACATTCTCCGGCAGGCCCACACTCGCGTGTCCGCATTAAACTTTCGCGGTAGTGCTTTTGAGGGTGCACACTTGGTGCCTACGCGTTTTCCCCACATCCACACAAAAGTGTATGAGAGACGCTACCTGAGGATGCTGCGTTGGTCCGGGTCAGGGGCCAAACCGAGGCACTACCTGGGTGTGGCTTAAATAGCGCATTGTGGCGCGCTGTCAGGCCAGTGGTACCTGGACTGAACCATGTTGGTTATTATTGGATTGTTTCCTATTTAGCGGGGTTTTGATAAATGTTTAAACAGTCACATGATGTGCATTGTTTTACTTAATTATTGTTGGTTTGCCAGGGGAGGGGCGTGGAGATATCTAGGGGAAGCATTTCTGCTTTATGGGGCTAGAGTGGAGCTGGAGTTCTGGAACATTGTGCATGGTGACTATTAGTAGTGAGTTTTCTCTGTATATACTTTTTGTTGTGCTGGGTTTTTGGTTTGGGGAATTTTTATCTTCACTGTAAATGTTTTTTCACTGGTTATTTTTGGTGAAAAATAAAAAACCCACCAAACGGATCTTTTGTGGCTGTGCCATCAGTTTTTCCCCGCTGCATTCCCGAACCCATGGCACCCAGCCTTGGAAGAAATTGATCAAGTCAATACCTGAATAAATCCAGTTTTTGATTGAGGAACTGGTCAATTATTGATTCTGTTAATAATATTAACTACATGTCAGCGTGAAGGCAAGTGGATCTCAATCTGAACCCCCCCCCAAAAAATAACTGTCATCTGCGGTTTGCAGCCAAGCCTGTATCTGAGACTACAAAGGAAGGGAGGTGTGTGTGGGAGGAGGGGGAGGAGCAGACTGTTGGAAGGGGAGGAGCCTCCTGATCAGGGTTCTGTTTCCAAACTGAACGCAGTGGAGAGATGAGGAAGGAGAGCCTGACGTGAACCACAGTCTCCTTTGTTCCACTCCGTGTGGGTTCAGAGCAGAACAGGAGGAGGAACCATCAATGTCCTCTTTGTCTCCTGGGGGGCTGCAGGAGGGTTTCACCGCCAAAAGAACCCCTGAGGGTCTGACACCTGGAGTCTGACGGTATTTTGAAGCAGCGGCAGAGAGAAGTGTTGAGGTGTGCTGGACTTCCTGAGGACAGACGGGAGTCTTGTTGAAGGCAGATTTTTTGGGTTCCCTTGTTGCTGCACGAGGAATTTAAACCCTGCTGGTCCACCCAATCACCTGTCCAGGTGAGCTGGTCCCAACAGAGTCCGTAGTGTTCCACTGGAGGGTCACGGCCAACCAAGTGACTGGGTCACTGAGGGGACAGGTAGGTCTCACAGCACTGACACCAAACAGTCCAGGTGGTAGTTGGGCCCAATCACCAATCAGACGGCACGAACCAGACACATCCACCGGGCTCCCGCCCACACATGCTCCACCAGACTGATGTGAGGCTCAGGAGTGTCCCGGTGTGTGTTGGTGTCTTCGTGCTCCAGCCATCAGAAGGCAGACATGGAGTGTGTGTGTGTGATAATGAAGGAACTATTTAGAGCAGTGGTTCTTAACCTCGTTGGAGGTTACCGAACACTCACCGAACCCCTAGGGTTCGATTGAACCCAGGTTAAAAACCACTGATTTAGAGGAATGTGGAGCACCCTGTTGATCAGCTCTTCTGGTTCCACCAATTGGGAGGCATGAAGGGCTTCAACGCTAATGGTAATGCTAACAGGGCACCATCATGTCGCAAGGCTACTTCTGCCCCCACCACCCGGAGGATGAGGAGGGCATCGGTCACGCCGGTGGGGGTATGGACCCAAATGCAGGACACTGTAGCCAAATCTTGTATTCATAACTTAATTACAACAGAAACTCAGGCAGAACAAGGCCAGAACAAAACAGAACTACAGACAAACTACTCCAGGAACAGACTCTGATCGAACCTGGCTTAAAAAGCCTCAAGGTCATTAGATCAAGTTCTGGTGTGAAGGCTAGTAACTGGTGTGGGGAATAGCCTCAGGTGTGGAGAGGACCAACAGGTGTGGAGCCGTGGCTCCACTCACAAGTTTGGCCTCTCTCCCTGCCCACACCAGCACAGCCATGCCAAACCGTGAAAGCATCAGGTGGGTGTTCGTCGCTTCGTTGGAGCATCTGCACCCCAACACCCCCGACGGTGTGGTGCCCCCGACGGTGTCAGAGTTCTGGCAGCGACATGTGGAACAGAGGCTGGAACCGCCTGCCTTGTTTGTTCAAAATGTGTCCTGCAGCTGTTCAGGAACCTCATCACAAACGTACCACATGACTTATGAAGCACCCTCCAGCCCTGTGGTTCAGGGAGGTCACATGACCTCAACCTGCAAAGGAAACAAAAGGTAAAGGCTAAACCAACCTGGAGTCAAGCCTTCCACCCACGTCGTCCTTACAGGTTAGGGTACGTCCACCTGGACCATGTGATTGATGGAGTTCTTCATTGCATCAGAAGACTGACCCAACTCCTCCTCCTCCTTAGCGGTGGTTGTCCGCCAGTTTCTTCATTGTTTTGAAACCTACTAAAGAAATGGATCCACGGATCATTTTGACCGCGACTGTGGTCACGGCACCAGGTTTGGTCAATCTGGGTCAGGCCCATGTCCGTACCAAAGGAAATGAAGCGGGGTCGGAGCCCTCTTACATCTCTGAAACGGGTTCCTCAGTCAGGTTCTGCCTCTGTGCATCCCTCCACCCCCATCCCCGTGTTCAATCAAAGGATAGAGAGTTAGACTGGTCCCCACATGGAGCCTCTTGTCCAGTCACCATTCTGTCTGTAGAGGTGCAGGTTCTTTAGGCCCCTGCAGGTTGTTGAGGCTCCTGCAGGTTGTCTAAGCCCCTGGAGGTTCTCCAGATATTGGAGGCAGTGCAGCCATAATTCAAGCAAGACATTAAATGACGACCGACACAAAGAAGTTTCATTTCTAAACCATGCTTTAGGAGTTCTGGCGTTAACTCCTTACTGCCCTCTAGTGGACGTGTCGCTGTGGGGTAATATTAGGTTGAGGGCTAAAACCCCGTCTTTAAGAGCCATGACCTCTTCATAATACAGATCTTATCCTACAACATTTAACAGGGATTAATAAAATGAGAAACTGATCAGAATAAAAAACAAACTCAGAAGCCTGAAATCTTCCTGATCGTCCACTCAGGGATGGAACGGTCCTGCTGGGATAAACTCCAACCAAAACACGGAGAAGATCACCTGCAGTTTGAGAATAGAAGCACCTGTCCGTTCGCATGCTAACAGGCTTCTGACTTCAGACCCACTTTAAATGTGGCGTTGGTCAGGGTTACCCCTTGAAGGCCACGTGGTGTCGATCAGCTGACTGCAGGTTCCTTCTGGTGAAAACATGTTTCATCTCCATCAGGAGA
Organism: Antennarius maculatus; assembly: GCA_013358685.1. Classification (NCBI taxonomy): domain Eukaryota; kingdom Metazoa; phylum Chordata; class Actinopteri; order Lophiiformes; family Antennariidae; genus Antennarius; species Antennarius maculatus. Next base: position 22,756,243 of record CM023616.1, read on the forward strand.
CAAACGTCAGGACGTGTCTAACCCTCCGCCTGTCTTCCTCTCAGGGAGTCGACATGTCATCTGAAACCGTCTTCCACCTGCCAATAAACATCTACATCATCATCCTGGGTGTCGGCCTCTTCGTCCTCATGCTCAGTCTGGTTTTCTGCTGCTACCTGTTCAGGTAAAAGACTGAACCGATGTCGTCTGACGTCTGATGGGTTAGCTTTAGCTGACCTCTGATTGATTAGCTTTAGCTGATAACATCAGCTCAGTGTGACTCGTCTTCAGGTCGACTCAGAGCGACACGTCGCTCCAGAAACACGCCGGTTTGCTCCGTCTCCTTGGGGGCTGATGTTTCATTGGGTGTCAGAGGAACTGGGTCATCAGTCAGGTCGTAAACAGTGATCAGATGATTAGTCTGCTGCTGTCACCTGTCTGGAATAACCTGTTTCACACACCTCATCAGTCGAGCTTCTGTTGACAGACAGCTGAGAACCGAAGATGGGTCACAGTCCTCATTGTAGCTTCAACAGAGGAACATCTACAGCCTCCAAGAAGGCTCCCAAATCACCAGCATTAGAAACCCAACCTGAAACATGTTTGTTTAATGAATGTTTAACATTTATTCAACATTTATTCAACAGAAACCATCACATCCCCCCCTCGGCTTTTAAGCCATGGACCCAAACTGGGAAATTTAATAAAACACAACAGTTTTCTCCTGTGAATCGTCTTCCTGCAGGCTGAGAAAGTGATCAGTGAGGGTCATGATGCTATAACGCCATCATTGGTTTGTTTCTTCATCTGCAGTGAAGCGTAGTGACAGTAGTCACAGATCAGCGCCACCTTTGTTGAAAATTGTCATTTTATTAAATATCCCACTTTGGGTCCAAGGCTTAAAAGCCATTGAAGGGGTGGGGGGTTTAATAAACATTTATTTAACATAATCCACCACAAGGGCTCAGCAGTGCTTCAGCGTCCTGAAACATCGTCTAGCCAGCGAACGTTTCTGAAACATTCTGCAGGCTGCAGCTTGAATCTGACCTGCTAGAAATTCCTCCATCCGCTGGCGGTCCCGGCGCGCAGAAACGCGTCCTGTCGCGCAGAAACGCGTCCCGGCGTGCAGAAACACGTCCCGGCAAACGGAACTCAGCCTGATGTTTATTTGTCCTGTTTGTGCTTCAGACTCCGACACCAGGGGGGGAGAAAGTACAGCTACAGTGAGGTAAGACCACACCCTCACGAGTCTGACGGTGGCGGGTGCAGACGGCCTTGACTGGACCGTGCCGGCGGGACGGGCCCTGACTGGACCGTGCCCTGACTCTTCTCTTGTCCGTCTTTCACCAGGTGGTGTTGAAAGGAGCCGGGAAGAAGCTGAGCCTCGTTGGTGTGAGTCACACAAGGGGACTGTGAGCATTAGCTCCTGCTAGCTAATGCTAACCGGGACCACCAATGGGAAACTGTTCCAGCACGTGACAGTAGCAACAGCGGCGCTGCCACTGAGGATAACCCCTGATCAGCTGATCAGTTTCACAACAGCTGCTTCTGAAGGGAAACCTGACAGACGTCTCGGGACTGACGGCCCAACCAGGCATCGCTAAGCGAGCCCAGAGCCACTCAGGGGCCACTAACTAATATCATTTACTATCACACTGGCTTCAGAGCTCCACCATCCCACCCAGACCACCGTGATCCCTCAGGGAGTTCACGCGTGATGAAGGTGCTCCTGGAGCCTCCTTCAGATCAAGATCCCTTCCCTCACCTGTCCCTTCAGGTGCAGGAGGTCTGTCGGTTCTCCTGGGGTCCTTCAGGCAGACGCAGGACCGCTGTGAATGTTACCTCAGTCTGAGGCGGTCACTCCTAGCCTGAGGCCAGACTGAAGGTCTGAGTTCAGGCAAGAAGTGAACCCTAACCCTTTTTTATTAAGAAGAAACTTTATTATCATTAGTTTTACAATTGTACAACGACATTGTGAGGTCACACTGAGCTGGTCGGGCCGCTGCACCCTGAGCGCAATTGGCCAACGTGACCTCAGGGTCCTTACATGCGTGTTTGTCATGACGTCGGAAACCGGAGTACCCAGAAAACCCATACAGACACAAAGACATGCAAACTCTACACAGAAAGGCCATGTGGGGAACGCTGGGGTTTGACCCCATGACCTTCCTGCTGTGAGGTAGCAGTGCTCACCGCGGCGCCACCACGCCGCCAAACAACCACGTCTGACAGTAAACGGTTGTGCTCGCTGGTTTGTCGCGTTGGCTTCCTGCTGTGATGAAGCGGAGCTGAAACGGTTGCACATGTTTAAACCACTTAAACATACTGACTCCGGTTTCTTGTATCCCAGCAAACGTGTGCCGTGTGTCTGGAGGAGTTCTGCAGCCGTGACGAGCTGGGCGTCTGTCCGTGTTCACACGCCTTCCACAAGACGTAAGTCCTGCTGCCCTCTGGGAACAGCTTGACCACGTTTCTCCAGGGTCCTGGTGGCCTTCAGGCCGGTCGCGTTCCTCCATGTCTGAGCAGCGGGGGGGAGGGGGCGTGTTCCTACAGGAGCCCTGAAGGCTTGTCTACGTGTCTGAGCAGCTCTCTGCAGCTCAGGCGTGACCTGGACTCCAGTGGTGTCAAACCTGTTTGATTGTCTGACTGCTTCTCCTGCTGGCTGTTCAAACAGCCTGTTTGTCTGTCCTCCAATAGAAACCCAGTGTTTCTTCTTCTGGTGTTCAGGTGTCTGCTCAAGTGGCTGGAGGTCCGCAGCGTCTGCCCCATGTGCAACAAGCCCATCAGTCGCCTCAGAGACCACCCCCCCCAAGCCTCTGGCCTGCCACAGGGTGTCCACGAGGTCTGACCAGCACCAGCCCCTCCGGTCCACCTGGGGGGCGTTCTGCTCCGCTGGATGATGCATTATGGGTTTACAGCGCCTCGTCTTTGACTCTCATTTGACTGTCTGAGGCTGCTGGTGCCATAACCATGGAGACGGAGGTGTCGCTGGTCATTAAACAATGTACAACCAATGAGGAGGTGAGGTGCAGCAACAGACCAATGCAACCTGAAGGTCCTGATTGGGGGGAACTGGAGAAAACCCGTTCACACACGCAGAGAACACGCAACCGCTACACTGAAAACATGCTGGGGTTTGAACCCATGACCTTCTTGCTGTGAGGCATCAGTGCTGCCCTCTAGAGGACACTGGTCAGGACCAGATACTAAACCCCGCCTGGTGCCCACGCACCAGCACCTCTGGATCCCCTTTAAACCAGTTCACACCAGTTTAGTCCGATCCAGTTCAGGTGTGACTCCTGGTGCTCTGAGAGGATCCAAGTCTGAGTGCTGGTCTGGTATTTGAATGACCGCTAAATCTGTAGGCGTGTTGGCCCGCACCCGAGGCGTGTTGGCCCTGAAGTGAACGCAGCGCCGTCTGAAGGTCAGGTCCTCCTTAACGTGATGCTGAACTGGGACCAGTGAGGCTGAACTGGGACCAGTGAGGCGAGCAGCATCAGGATGTGGAGCATTCCTTAGGAAACGCTCACATGGCCATACAGGATGTGATGTCATCATTTCAGCCTGTTCCTAAATAACATGTATTCAGTGTGTTGTTTCTTTGTATGATACCTGATTGGATTAAAGTTCACTTAAGTGTGTGTGTGTGTGTGTGAGATCACGTGATGGTAACCTGAGATCACGTGATGATCACCCGTTCCTTCAGCCTGACGGTTCTGAAGGAACGGGTCTGGGAACAGATCCTGAACCTGGTGGTGGAACCAGATGAAGACCAGGTGGAACTCATTTGGTTCTGAGCCACGTCACCGGGCCTCAGCATGAAGTCTGAACAGAACCACCATCAGCCTCATGAACCACAGGTGACCTCAGTCGGATCAAACCAAATAAAGACACACACACACACACACACACACACACAGCAGCTTTCTGGGTGATATGGATGAGCCCAACAAATGAGTGACAAACTGAGGATCCAGAAGACCTCCTTAAGGGTCCAGAAGTCCTTCTGGATGGTCTGTCTGTCCTCCAGGGGGACCAGGACAGGATCTGGACCTCCACCAATCAGAATTTAGGGAGCCGAACCGCCCTCCACCCCTGAGGCTGGTTCCGCTCCACTGCATTGACTACAGCGCCCTCTGCTGGCCAGAGGTGTAGCTCACACTTCCGTGACGTCATTGTCATGGTGAACAGTTTATTATACGTCAGGATTAATGAAGTTTGTCATCTCTAGATTAAAGGCTGAAGTCAGCAGAGCTTTAATCCACACAACCGGAGCTGCTCTGTGACGTCACTGACGTTTGAATGGGTTCCGGTTCCGATCCATCATCCATCCATTCATCCAGCCTCGTCTCAACAGAATAAAAGCATCAATAGAATGTTTCTGGTGGGCGGCCCCATCTGTTCTGATCAGATGACCTTTATTGTGAAGGACCCGGGTCCGGCGGAAGTCATCGTGTTATTCTCTCGCGCAGGGCGCGAGCGCCTGTAGGCACGAGCTCTGTAGCGGTGAGGTGAGTGGATCAAAGGAGCCCCCACCGGCGGAGAACCGCTGCCCCCCAACGAGCGGCGGGCTACGGGGGGGGTCGGGAGCTAACGCTAGCCGGGGAGCTAACGGGAGCTACCGCTTACCGGGGAGCTAACGGGAGCTAAGGCTAGCCGGGGAGCTAACGGGAGCTACCGCTTACCGGGGAGCTAACGGGAGCTAAGGCTAGCCGGGGAGCTAACGGGAGCTACCGCTTACCGGGGAGCTAACGGGAGCTAACGCTAGCCGGGGAGCTAACGGGAGCTAACGCTAGCCCCCGGTACGGGGGAGGGTGTCCGCTCTGGGGGGTTAATCGTTGTTCTCTGTTCGTCGCAGCCGTCAGGATGTCTCTTCCTCCCGCCGGAACCGGAGTCCGGGGTCACGACGGGTCAGAGGGCGAGTCTGAGGAAGAGGAGGTAGGGGATGTCCCGGCCTGGGGGGGTTCAAAGGTCACTGCTGGAGACGAACGGGCGGCCCGTGATGACTCAATGTGCCCCCCGCCCCTGTGCTGTCCCTGTGCCCCCCCCCCCCAGACGCTGGCCCTGCAGCGGTTCCTCCCCTACATCCGCTGTGGGCTCTGCTGCGGGTTCCTGATCGACGCCTCCACCATCACCGAGTGTCTGCACACCTGTGAGTTCACCTGGTGTTCTCAGTGGGGTCGTGACCCCATGACCTCCACTGCTTCCTGTGCTGCACCTGTCTCACTCTCTGTCTCTCTCTGTCAGTCTGTAAGAGCTGCATCGTGAAGCACTTCTTCTACAGTAACAGGTGTCCCACCTGCAGCGCCGTGGTGCACCAGACACAACCGCTCTACAACATCAGGTGGGGCAGGGGGCCAGTTCAGTGATGCAGTAAACCCTCTGAGCCCAGGAAAGGGGGTGACTAAGCTGACGGAACGTTTGACCTTCATTCACTCTGAGGAGTTCCTTCAGGAAGTGTCTGTCCCGAAGCTTGGGGGGCACTTCCTGTTGACGTGGACTCTGCTTCCTGTAGGCCCGACCGACAGCTGCAGGACATCGTCTACAAGATGGTCCCCCACCTGGAGGCGTGTAAGTGGCCCCCCCTGAGGCAGGTGCGCGTGTGCGTCCTGCTGGTGACTCATCCAGGTGTTTGTCCACAGTGGAGAGACGACGCATGGTGGACTTCTACAGGGGGAGGGGGCTGGAGGTCCCACATCCAGGTCAGAGGTCCTGCCTGAAGGATCTTCAGACACACGTCCTGCTGGTTTAAATCGACCTTTGACCAGCTGGAGGACGTCCAGTAACGTGCGTCTTCTCTTCTGAGCAGTGGTGGCACCCCCCCCAGGCCCGGCGGTCATCAGGAGGCAGAAGAAGGACAGCGGGGCCCCGTCTGTGTTCACGGTCCCTCCTGAGCTGGACGTGTCTCTGCTGCTGCAGTTTGTTGGGTAAGACTCCACCCCCATGATGACCCCCCCCCACTCAAACGCCTGCTGTGTGTCAGTGACCCTCTGTCTGTCCTCAGGGCTGAAGAGGGCATCAACGACTACAAGGTAGGTCACCGTTTGACCTCTGAACTGAAGAGCTTTGAAGCAGAGCTGTACTGTCAAATGATCGGAGTCGCTGCTCGTTTAGTCTGGTCTGTCTCTCAGGACCAGAGGTTTGCATTAGATGAAGGGGTTGGTGATCGTTTAGTCTGGTCTGATTCTCAGGTCTTGAGCTTTACGTTAGATGAAGGGGTTGGTGATCGTTTAGTCTGGTCTGATTCTCAGGTCTTGAGCTTTACGTTAGATGAAGGGGTTGGTGATCGTTTAGTCTGGTCTGATTCTCAGGTCTTGAGCTTTACGTTAGATGAAGGGGTTGGTGATCGTTTAGTCTGGTCTGATTCTCAGGTCTTGAGCTTTACGTTAGATGAAGGGGTTGGTGATCGTTTAGTCTGGTCTGATTCTCAGGTCTTGAGCTTTACGTTAGATGAAGGGGTTGGTGATCGTTTAGTCTGGTCTGATTCTCAGGTCTTGAGCTTTACGTTAGATGAAGGGGTTGGTGATCGTTTAGTCTGGTCTGTCCTCCTGTCCAGCCTCTGGAGCGTCCCTACGTCCGGGTGTCGGGGGAGGCCACCGTCAGACACGTGGAGCTCTTCATCAGGAGGAAGATGGAGCTGAGCCCCTCCTGTCAGGTCAGTGACCCCCCCCCTCCCCCAAGCTCTTCCTGCTGGACCCCACAACCCCCCCCCCTTTCGTGTGTGTCCCTCTAACCTGTTTGTGTCCAGGTGGACGTGGTGTGTCTCTAACCCCCCCCCCCCGTGTCCAGGTGGACGTGGTGTGTCTCTAACCCCCCCCCCCGTGTCCAGGTGGACGTGGTGTGTCTCTAACCCCCCCCCCCCGTGTCCAGGTGGACGTGGTGTGTCTCTAACCCCCCCCCCCCCGTGTCCAGGTGGACGTGGTGTGTCTCTAACCCCCCCCCCCCCCGTGTCCAGGTGGACGTGGTGTGTCTCTAACCCCCCCCCCGTGTCCAGGTGGACGTGGTGTGTCTCTAACCCCCCCCCCCCCCCGTGTCCAGGTGGACGTGGTGTGTCTCTAACCCCCCCCCCCCCCGTGTCCAGGTGGACGTGGTGTGTCTCTAACCCCCCCCCCCCCCGTGTCCAGGTGGACGTGGTGTGTCTCTAACCCCCCCCCCCCCCCGTGTCCAGGTGGACGTGGTGTGTCTCTAACCCCCCCCCCCCCCCGTGTCCAGGTGGACGTGGTGTCTCTAACCCCCCCCCACCCCCCGTGTCCAGGTGGACGTGGTGTCTCTAACCCCCCCCCACCCCCCGTGTCCAGGTGGACGTGGTGTGTCTCTAACCCCCCCCCCCCCGTGTCCAGGTGGACGTGGTGTGTCTCTAACCCCCCCCCCCCCCCCGTGTCCAGGTGGACGTGGTGTGTCTCTAACCCCCCCCTGTGTCCAGGTGGACGTGGTGTGTCTCTAACCCCCCCCCCCCCCGTGTCCAGGTGGACGTGGTGTGTCTCTAACCCCCCCCCCCCCCTGTGTCCAGGTGGACGTGGTGTGTGGGGACCACCTCCTGGACCAATTCCGGTCCCTGAGGGACGTCCAGAGCTCGGTGGGGGAGGACGGTGTGCAGGTAAGGCCCCCGGTGGGAGCGACCCCCCCCCCCCCCGTTGGAACCCCAGTAACGAGGCTTCTCCTGCAGGACGGCCTGCTGGTGCTGCACTTCGGTCTGGTGCTGCCAGCCCCCAGCGCTGGATGCCACCCCCTCCTGAAGGACAGGCTGACCTTTGACCTCTGCAGACGTTCTGGAGCATCAGTTTAAGGGCTGGACAGACCAAAGCGTTTCCTGTGCTGTTGTTTGTTGTTGTTTGTTGTTGTTTGTTGTTTGCTGTTGTTTGTTGTTGTTTTGGGATGTAAACGATCTTCAGGGATTTTCTACTGATGAACTTTTCAAACGTTTCTCTGCTTTTGTCAGAATGAATTAATAAACCATAAACAGTCAGCTGGTCTGTGGCTCCTCCTCCTCACTCTCATGGGGTCATGAGGTCACGGGGTCACGTCCCTTCAGATCAGTTAACCCAGACAGGACCAATCAGCAGCTGTTGGGTGGTGAGCACAGGTTCACTAGCAGCTACACACGTTTCCATGGAGACAGCTTGATGTTCAGAAGACCTGCAACCACACGCACACATACAGCTACACGGGTACACGCACACACGGGTACACGCACACAGGGGTACACGCACACAGGGGTACACGGGTACACGCACACAGGGGTACACGGGTACACGCACACACGGGTACACGCACACAGGGGTACACGCACACAGGGGTACACGGGTACACGCACACAGGGGTACAAGGGTACACGCACACAGGGGTACACGCACACAGGGGTACACGGGTACACGCACACAGGGGTACACGGGTACACGCACACAGGGGTACACGGGTACGCGCGCACAGGGGTACGCGCGCACAGGGGTACGCGCGCACAGGGGTACGCGCACACAGGTGCACGTACGCGCGCATGTACGCACACGTACGCACGCACGCGTGCAGCTGGCCCTGCAGCGACTGGTGGCCGCCTCCGGAGGGCGCTCTGCTCCTCCCTGCCGGCCCTCAGGGCGGCGCCGCTCCTCGCCGTCTCCTCCCTCAGGGCACTCAGCTGCTTCCTGTAGCGCTCCTCCTCCGCCTGCAGCGTCCTGGCGGCCACGGACTCGTATTGGCTGCAGATCTCCTTCAGGGCGGAGCTCAGGTCAGCCTGGGGGGGCGGCGGCTCCGGGGGGGGCTGAGCCTCTGTCCTGCTGCTCAGCTCCTGCAGCTCCTCCTGGTGGACGCTCCTCATGAAGGAGATCTCCTCGCTCAGAGCCTCCAGGCGGCGCTCCAGCGCTAGACGAACCGCCGCCCCCTCGTCCACCTCCCTCTTAAAGGACCTCAGGGTCTGCTCCCCACCCCCCCACGCCCTCACCTCCTCCTCGTACTTCACCTGGAGCTTCTGGAAGGAGAGAAGAGGAGAAACGAGGTGAGGACACGCCCTTCCTCCTCCTCCTCCTCCTCCTACAGCTGGTGTTTACCTGGAGCTCCGCCCCCACGGCGTCCCTCTGGATCAGCAGGCGGTTCCTGTCCCCGTCCAGCTGCTCCAGCAGGGCCCTAAGGTCCCTCAGCTCCTGCTAGTAGAGCTGGAGAACCCGGGGGGGCTCGCTCTGCTTCTGCCTCAGCGCCGCCAGCTCCGCCTCCAGGCCCCCGTTCTGCACCTTCTCCAGGAAGGAGGCAAAGCGCTCGTTCAGGCCCTGGGAGGCAGACCACAACCTTCATGTGGTTCCCACGACGACAGCTGATACACTGAGGGGCGGAGACTCAAACCACACCCTTCCTGCTCCCACGAACATGCACCTGGTGGAAGGAAAGCCACGCCTCCTTTGGAAGCCTGCAGACTGATTGGTCGACAGAAGCGACCGGTTTGGGATGACGCCTCTTCAGACGCCCCCCCAGCATCACAGCTGTCCTCAAAGGGCCAGATGTAACATACATTTAGTTACATTTAACTAATAAATGTAACTAAATGTAACTCAACGTAATGTAACTAAATGTAACTCAACGTAATGTAACTAAATGTAACTACTCCTTCTTCTTCTTTTCCTTTTGGCTTTTCCCTTCAGGGGTCGCCACAGCGAATCAACCGCCTCCATCTAACCCTGTCCTTTGCATCCTCTTCTCTCACACCAACTACCTTCATGTCCTCTTTCACTACATCCATAAACCTCCTCTTTGGTCTTCCTCTAGGCCTCCTGCCTGGCAGTTCAAAACTCAGCATCCTTCTACCAATATATTCACTATCTCTCCTCTGGACATGTCCAAACCATCTCAGTCTGGCCTCTCTGACTTTATCTCCAAAACCTCTAACATGTGCTGTCCCTCTGATGTACTCATTCCTGATCCTATCCTTCCTGGTCACTCCCAGAGAGAACCTCAGCATCTTCATCTCTGCTACCTCCAGCTCTGCCTCCTGTCTTTTCCTCAGTGACACTGTCTCTAGACCAAACAACATCGCTGGTCTCACCACAGTTTTGTACACCTTTCCTTTCATTTTAGCTGAAACTCTTCTATCACACATCACACCTGACACTTTCCTCCACCCATTCCATCCTGCCTGGACACGCTTCTTCACCTCTTTTCCCCACTCTCCATTGCTCTGGACTGTTGACCCCAAGTACTTAAAATCCTCCACCTTCTTGATCTCTTCTCCCTGTAACCTCACTCTTCCACTTGGGTCCCTCTCATTCACACACATGTACTCTGTCTTACTGCGGCTAACCTTCATTCCTCTCCTTTCCAGGGCAAACCTCCACCTCTCTAGCTTCTCCTCCACCTCGTCCCTACTCTCATTGCAGATCACAATGTCATCTGCAAACATCATAGTCCATGGAGATTCCTGTCTAACCTCGTCTGTCAGCCTGTCCATCACCATAGCGAACAAGAAGGGGCTCAGAGCTGATCCCTGATGCAGTCCCACCTCCACCTTGAACTCCTCTGTCACACCTACAGCACACCTCACCACTGTCTTACAGTCCTCATACATGTCCTGCACCGCTCTAACATACTTCTCTGACACTCCAGACTTCCTCATACAATACCACAGTTCCTCTCTGGGCACCCTGTCATAAGCTTTCTCCAGATCTACAAAAACACAATGCAGCTCCCTCTGGCCTTCTCTGTACTTCTCTATCAACATCCTCAAAGCAAATACTGCATCTGTAGTACTCTTTTTTGGCATGAAACCATACTGCTGCTCACAAATGCTCACTTCTGCCCTTAGTCTAGCTTCCACTACTCTTTCCCATAACTTCATTGTATGGCTCATCAGCTTTATTCCTCTGTAGTTGCCACAACTCTGCACATCTCCCTTGTTCTTAAAAATGGGCACCAGCACACTTCTCCTCCACTCCTCAGGCATCTTCTCACTATCTAAGATCCTGTTGAACAACCCAGTCAGAAACTCTACTGCCACCTCTCCTAGACACTTCCAAACCTCTACAGGTATATCATCAGGACCGACTGCCTTTCCACTCTTCATCCTCTTCAGTGCTCTCCTCACTTCATCCTGACTAATCTTTGCTACATCCTGGTCCACAACAGTCACCTCTTCTAGTCTTTGTTCTCTCTCATTTTCCACGTTCATCAACTCCTCAAAGTACTCTTTCCATCTTCCCATCACACTGCTGGCACCTGTCAATAGACTTCCATCCCTATCCTTAATCACCCTAACCTGCTGCACGTCCTTCCCATCTCTATCTCTCTGTCTTGCCAGCCTGTATAGATCAGTCTCTCCCTCCTTACTGTCCAACCTAGCATACAAGTCGTCATAAGCTTCTTGTTTGGCTTTTGCTACCTCTACCTTCACCTTACGCTGTATCTCCCTGTACTCCTGTCTACTCTCCTCAGTCCTCTCAGTGTCCCACTTCTTCTTAGCTAACCTCTTTCTTTGTATACACTCCTGTACCTCCTCATTCCACCACCAAGTCTCCTTATCTACTTTCCTTCCAGATGACACACCAAATACTCTCCTACCTGTCTCCCTGATCACATTAGCTGTAGTTGTCCAGTCATCTGGAAGCACCTCCTGACCACCCAGAGCCTGTCTTAACTCCTTCCTAAAGGTCATGCAACACTCTTCCTTTTTTAGCTTCCACCATTTCGTCTTCTGCTCTGTCTTTGTCCTCTTCATCTTCCTCACCACCAGAGTCATCCTACACACCACCATTCTATGCTGTTTGGCTACACTCTCGCCTACCACTACTTTGCAGTCACTGATCTCCTTCAGGTTACATCGTCTACACAAGATGTAGTCTACCTGTGTGCTCCTACCACCACTCTTATAGGTCACCCTATGTTCCTGCCTCTTCTGGAAAAAAGTATTCACTACAGCCATTTCCATCCTTTTTGCAAAGTCAACTACCATCTGTCCTTCTGCGTTCCTCTCCTGGATACCAAACCTGCCCATCACTTCCTCATCACCTCTGTTACCTGCACCAACATGTCCATTGAAGTCTGCACCGATGACAACTCTCTCACTTCTAGGTATGCTCTGCATCACTTCATCAAAGTCCAACCAGAATTTCTCCTTCTCCTCCAGCTCACATCCTACCTGTGGGGCATACCCACTAACAACATTGAACATCACACCTTCTATTTCTAGCTTCAGACTCATCACTCTATCCGACACTCTTTTTACCTCCAGGACATTCCTAACAAACTCCTCCTTCAAGATAACTCCTACTCCATTTCTCTTCCTATCTACACCATGATAGAACAACTTGAACCCTGCTCCTAAACTTCTAGCCTTGCTACCTTTCCACCTGGTCTCCTGGACACACAGTATGTCTACCTTCCTCCTCTGCATCATGTCGACCAACTCTCTACCTTTTCCTGTCATAGTTCCAACATTCAACGTCCCTACTCTTAGTCCTATACTCTTGGCGCTCCTCTTCTCTTTCTTCGTGCGAACGCACTTTCCTCCTCTCCTTCTTCGACCAACAGTAATCCAATTTCCACCGGCGCCCTGTAGGTCAACAGCGCCGATGGCGGTCGTTGTTAACCCGGGCCTCGACCGATCCGGTATGGAAGTCATATGTTTGATTCGCATCTTTGATTTGGCAAAAGTTTTACGCCGGATGCCCTTCCTGACGCAACCCTCTGTATTTATCCGGGCTTGGGACCGGCACAATAAGACACTGGCTTGTGCCCTCTTGCGGCTACATTAAATGTAACTACTCCTTAATGTAACTAATACATGTAACTCAATGTAATGTAACTAAATGTAACTACTCCTTAATGTAACTAATAAATGTAACTAAATGTAACTCAATGTAATGTAACTAAATGTAACTACTCCTTAATGTAACTAATACATGTAACTAAATGTAACTCAATGTAATGTAACTAAATGTAACTACTCCTTAATGTAACTAATAAATGTAACTAAATGTAACTCAATGTAACTAAATGTAACTACTCCTTAATGTAACTAATAAATGTAACTAAATGTAACTCAATGTAATGTAACTAAATGTAACTACTCCTTAATGTAACTAATAAATGTAACTAAATGTAACTCAATGTAATGTAACTGAATGTAACTACTCCTTAATGTAACTAATAAATGTAACTAAATGTAACTCAATGTAATGTAACTAAATGTAACTACTCCTTAATGTAACTAATACATGTAACTAAATGTAACTCAATGTAATGTAACTAAATGTAACTACTCCTTAATGTAACTAATAAATGTAACTAAATGTAACTCAATGTAATGTAACTAAATGTAACTACTCCTTAATGTAACTAATAAAAGTAACTAAATGTAACTAAAAGTAATGTAACTAAATGTAACTACTCCTTAATGTAACTAATACATGTAACTAAATGTAACTCAATGTAATGTAACTAAATGTAACTACTCCTTAATGTAACTAATAAATGTAACTAAATGTAACTCAATGTAATGTAACTAAATGTAACTACTCCTTAATGTAACTAATAAATGTAACTAAATGTAACTCAATGTAATGTAACTAAATGTAACTACTCCTTAATGTAACTAATAAATGTAACTAAATGTAACTCAATGTAATGTAGCTAAATGTAACTACTCCTTAATGTAACTAATAAATGTAACTAAATGTAACTCAATGTAATGTAACTAAATGTAACTACTCCTTAATGTAACTAATACATGTAACTAAATGTAACTCAATGTAATGTAACTAAATGTAACTACTCCTAATGTAACTAATAAATGTAACTAAATGTAACTCAATGTAATGTAACTACTCCTTAATGTAACTACTGCATTGTGGGAAATGTAGTTTTGGGCAGAGCACACTCTAACCTTTTATGCTCTCGCGGGCCACATTTGGCCCGCGGGCCTTGAGTCTGACACGCCTCTGGACACCGGGGAGTCTAATCGGATTGAGTCTAATCCGTCCCGCCTGGATCCGGTCTGACACCAGAATAGAACCTCAGAACCGGAGCCTGAACAGTGAGGTTCGACCCCCCCGCGAAGCCCCTACCCGTCTGGAGCTGCTCCTTCTCGGTGGTCGTCAGGGCCTTCAGCTCGGTGTTGACCAGCGCGGTCCGGTTCCGGTCCTGGGACTCGGTGCGCACCGGGGGGGGCGGGCGGCCGGTAGGCGGTCAGGGAGGAGGCGCTGCTGCGGGTCCCAGCCATCGGGGAGCCCCGCAGGGAGGCGGCGGCCCCGCGGGAGGGGGAGACCCCGAAGAGCTGCTGGTAAGGGGACGGCCCGTACCGGTCCCCGCGGCTCACGTCAGCTCCGGGGCGGAAGGACGTCACGGGAGGCCCTCAGCGCGTTTATAACCCGCGTGCGGAGCGCATCACCTGACGCGCTCGCAGCTTTTGCTGATGAAGAGGAGCTGTGACGTCAGAGGGTTTCTTCAGTTTCAGTCGCTAATGTTCATGTAACCAAATGTCGGGTAACAGGTGGTAGTGACGTCATCAACGTGACCATGAGGACCAGAGGAGCTGCTCCAATCAGACCGGCAGCTCCAGCTCCTTGTCCTTCATCACTGATGAAGATGATTTACATTTATCACGGGGGGGGGGGCAGTCGGTGTTGGACTACCTAAGAAATTTACAAGTTGACCCGTTGAAAGATCAGGTTTGTTTTCATCACAGGAACACATGAAGGGGAGACAGGATGTAAATAAAAACAGGAAATGACATCGTTTATTTGTGAAACTGGGTGATCAATAAGTTTTGGGCAGCTAGAAAACCAACAACTTTTTCCGGCCCCCCCTCGTTAACAGTATGAATGGTACCTGTCTGAACTGATTAGGTTCATAAGACACACCTGCACACACCTTCAGACCTTCCCCAGTCCTCACCAGGACCAGACCAGAGCCTCACAGATAAAGTGTACGACTCCACAAAGCTGCACAAAACAACTTCATGAGAAAAGATCAACAGTTAGAAACATTATTAGAAAATGAAGAAGTATAACATCACTGACAACCCCCCCAGTAGTGGAGCCTGAAGCAGATTCCTACCTACTGGTTCTAGTGGTTCTGCAGCGCGTTGGTTTGATGATCAGGGTAAATAGCTGACTCAGGAGACGATGGTTGAAGTCAGTGGTACTTTAATTAACAGAGCTCCGGATCGTTCTCCAACACAACAAACACCTGTGCATGTGGTGTGAAGGACCAGTTCTCATCTCAAGACGGTGGTTTATACACTATTCAAGACGGGCATAACGTCACATGACTCCTTTACAGGGTTACTAGTAAATTCAAAGGGACAGTCTTAGAAACAGATGGTGAATGCATGATAACCTCAAGGTCCATAAACCACATCTTCAGAGGCAGGAAACAGCTTATTTAGCAGGTGTTGATCGTATCGATCGTATCGGTGTTGATCGTGTGAGAGGCCCTCATCTACAGTTCAACAAAAGGACAAAGTGTATGTGTGTGTGTAGGATAAATCCTGTGGAACAGGTTCACCTAAAGTTTTTCTAACCCTAAAGGTTAAAAGGTCTTGATAATGTTTACTTCCAGTATCCTGTGTAATAAACCTGGAGAACAAACCCAAGGGGGAGACAGTGATCACAGGGTTTAAATGCTGTTCACTTATAAACAAACTGAACAATGACACTGATGTTCCTTCAAGCTCACTGCAAGATCTCACCTCATAGGTTCCCCTACTAAACAAAAAACAAGTAAAGGCCTGTCTTAAATCTACCAAAGACCATCTGGACGGTCCAGAGGAGGACTGGGAGGATGTGATCAGATGAGACCAGAACTGAACTTTGTGGTTTTAAAACCACGCGCCGTGTTTGGAGAAGGAGGATTCTGAGTTGCAATCCCAAGAACACCGTTCCTAATGTGAAGTGGGGGGTGGAAACGTCACGCTCTGGGGATGCTTCTCTGCAAAAGGGACAGGAAGACTGGTCCGTATCAACGGGCATTGTGGGTAAAAACCTCCTCCCCTGGGTCAGAGAAAAGAGGAAACGTGTCTGATAACGATCCAAAGCACACAGCCAGGAAAACCAGGAGTGGCTCCGTAAAAAGCATGTCCAGGCTCTGGAGTGGCCTGGCCAGTCTCCAGACCTCAACCTAATGGAAAACCTGTGTGGGGGTTACAACTCAAAAATCACAGCTCAAGAAGATCTGCAGAGGAGGGGCCAAAACAAGTGTGTGTAGACCTGGTCAGGGACCATTTGTCATGTAGTCTTGGTTGGCAGTGACAGAGGTCAAAGTATTAAAAGTAACTTTTGCCGGCTGCCCAATTTATTGTTCACCAATTTTCACAAATAGATCGTTTAAAAATCGCAATGTGATTTCCTTTTTTTTTTTTTTTTTTACTTCTGTCTCAGGCTTGATGTGTTTCTAAGATGAAAATTACAAACCTTATTTTTTTCAGCGGGTGAACATGTAAATTTGTTAGGTTGTTCAAAACTTACTGGCCCCGCTGTGGTCATAAACCTAGACCAGGATGTGGCCAAATAAACTCTTTATTTCCAAAAGACATGTGAACAAAACTTTTATCACTTCCTGTGGCGCAGAGGAGCCTGAACCGGATCACTTCCTGTGGCGCAGAGGAGCCTGAACCGGATCACTTCCTGTGGCGCAGAGGAGACTGAACCGGATCACTTCCTGTGGCGCAGAGGAGCCTGAACCGGATCACTTCCTGTGGCGCAGAGGAGCCTGAACCGGATCACTTCCTGTGGCGCAGAGGAGCCTGAACCGGATCACTTCCTGTGGCGCAGAGGAGACTGAACCGGATCACTTCCTGTGGCGCAGAGGAGACTGAACGTTCCAGCGCCGCCGACCCGAAGTTCTGAAGGAAAACAGAACAAAGATGTGAAGAATCTACTTGTGGGATTCGACCCAACAACCTGTTGCAGCACAGCTCTCCATTCTGTGTGTGTGTGTGTGTGTGTGTGTGTGTGTGTGTGTGTGTGTGGACACACCGTTCTCCTGGCTGCACCTGAACATCACTGGTGTTCTGCGTTGGACCTGGGGGGCACAAACGTCCGTTAGAGGAGCCTCAGAGGAGCTGCTTCCTGTTGGTTTGACACACTTACTTGTTCCCCGGTCGCTGAAGATGGCGCTGAGCCCCTCATCAAAGGACACGTTCACCTCAAGTCCTGTGGGGGGGGGCAGGAAGGGGGGGCAGAGATGTTAGGGAGTCCTAGAAGAAAATCTGTGTCAACCCTGCAATCCTTAAAAGATCCGTCTGAGTCTCTGGTAGGGAAAAGACCCAAACCTGGGGGTGTGTAGCGTGTTCTGTGTGTGTAGCGTGTTCTGTGTGTGTAGCGTGTTCTGTGTGTGTAGCGTGTTCTGTGTGTGTAGCGTGTTTAGTGTGTGTAGGGTGTTTAGTGTGTGTAGCATGTGTAGTGTGTGTGTAGCGTGTTCTGTGTGTGTAGCGTGTTTAGTGTGTGTAGGGTGTTTAGTGTGTGTAGCATGTGTAGTGTGTGTGTAGCGTGTTCTGTGTGTGTAGCGTGTTTAGTGTGTGTAGCGTGTTTAGTGTGTGTAGCGTGTTCCGTGTGTGTAGCGTGTTTAGTGTGTGTAGCGTGTTCCGTGTGTGGAGCGTGTTCTGTGTGTGTAGCGTGTTTAGTGTGTGTAGCGTGTGTAGTGTGTGTGTAGCGTGTGTAGTGTGTGTGTAGCGTGTTTAGTGTGTGTAGGGTGTTTAGTGTGTGTAGCGTGTGTAGTGTGTGTAGGGTGTTTAGTGTGTGTAGCGTGTGTAGTGTGTGTGTAGCGTGTTCTGTGTGTGTAGCGTGTTCTGTGTGTGTAGCGTGTTCTGTGTGTGTAGCGTGTTTAGTGTGTGTAGGGTGTTTAGTGTGTGTAGCGTGTGTAGTGTGTGTAGCGTGTTTAGTGTGTGTAGCGTGTTTAGTGTGTGTAGCGTGTTTAGCGTGTGTAGTGTGTGTTTAGCGTGTGTAGCGTGTTTAGTGTGTGTAGCGTGTGTAGCGTGTTTAGTGTGTGGTGTGTGTGTAGCGTGTTTAGTGTGTGTAGTGTGTGTAGCGTGTTTAGCGTGTGTAGTGTGTGTGTAGCGTGTGTAGCATGTTTAGTGTGTGTAGCGTGTTTAGTGTGTGTAGCGTGTGTAGCATGTTTAGTGTGTGTAGCGTGTTTAGTGTGTGTAGCGTGTGTAGTGTGTGTGTAGCGTGTTCTGTGTGTGTAGCGTGTTCTGTGTGTGTAGCGTGTTCTGTGTGTGTAGCGTGTTTAGTGTGTGTAGCGTGTTTAGTGTGTGTAGGGTGTTTAGTGTGTGTAGCGTGTGTAGTGTGTGTAGCGTGTTTAGTGTGTGTAGCGTGTTTAGCGTGTGTAGTGTGTGTTTAGCGTGTGTAGCGTGTTTAGTGTGTGTAGCGTGTGTAGCGTGTTTAGTGTGTGGTGTGTGTGTAGCGTGTTTAGTGTGTGTAGTGTGTGTAGCGTGTTTAGCGTGTGTAGTGTGTGTGTAGAGTGTGTAGCATGTTTAGTGTGTGTAGCGTGTTTAGTGTGTGTAGCGTGTGTAGCATGTTTAGTGTGTGTAGCGTGTTTAGTGTGTGTAGCGTGTGTAGCATGTGTAGTGTGTTTAGTGTGTGTAGCGTGTGTAGCGTGTTTAGTGTGTGTAGCGTGTTTAGTGTGTGTAGCGTGTGTAGCGTGTTTAGTGTGTGTAGCGTGTTTAGCTCCCACCTTTGGGGGTGCTCATGGCTCTGTTGGGCGCAGCTCCTTTAGAAAACACGGGAACACGGGATCTCTGCAAACAGCTGAAAACGCTGAAAACACACCAACAGTCATGTGACTGACGTGTGTGTGTGTGTGTGTGTGTGTGTGTGTGTGTGTGTGTGTGTGTGTAACACTGAGTCAACGTGGACAGTGAACCAACACCCTACCTGTCAGTGCCGGCCAGCCGGGCAGATGGGGGGGTGGGGGGGCGCTGCTGGAGTGTGGCCACGCCCAACCGGAGGCGGGGCCTGGAGCCCTGAGGACAGAACCGACTACGTGATACCTTCACTGACGCCCCCGTGTGTGTGTCTGTGTGTGTGTGTGTGTGTGTGTCCTGACCCCATCGGTCTGGCTCTGCCCCTCCTCCCTCTCCGTCTCCTTCAGGGTGAACTCCACCTCCGCCGCCAGCTGCTCGTCTCCAGGGAAGAACTTCTTCACCTCAGAGCGGAAGTCCTGCATGGTCACCTGACGGAAAGCATCATCTTCATCATCTTCATCTTCATCCTCATCAGTGCTGCATCACTGCTAGCCCCCCCCCCTCACCTGGAGGTAGTTCATGAGGTCTCTGAGGACAGGAGAACGTCTCTGCTCCAGCAGGTTCTTCAGGCTGATGATGAGAGGAACCGTGTTCTCCAGGAAGGCCCTCCTGTGGACCTGTGGGGGGACAGGAGTCCCAGAGGGGGTTGATGCTGGGGGGTTGATGCTGGGGGGCTGATGCTGGGGGGTTGATGCTGGGGGGTTGATGCTGGGGGGCTGATGCTGGGGGGCTGATGCTGGGGGGCTGATGCTGGCGGGGTTGATGCTGGCGGGGTTGATGCTGGGGGGTTGGTGCTGGGGGGTTGATTCTGGGGGGTTGATGCTGGGGGGCTGATGCTGGCGGGGTTGATGCTGGGGGGGCTGATGCTAGGGGGTTGATGCTGGGGGGCTGATGCTAGGGGTTTGATGCTGGGGGGTTGATGCTGGGGGGCTGATGCTGGGGGGCTGATGCTGGCGGGGTTGATGCTGGCGGGGTTGATGCTGGGGGGTTGGTGCTGGGGGGTTGATTCTGGGGGGTTGATGCTGGGGGGCTGATGCTGGCGGGGTTGATGCTGGAGGGGGCTGATGCTAGGGGGTTGATGCTGGGGGGCTGATGCTAGGGGTTTGATGCTGGGGGGGCTGATGCTAGGGGGTTGATGCTGGGGGCGTGATGCTGGGGGCTTGATTGGTCCAGCTCTGCTCACCTGCGTCACCACCTTCCTGTGGGCGGCCTGCTTGACGGCCGTTGCCATGGCAACCGCGTTGTCCTCCTCTGGCTCCGCCCCTGCAGCACACATGACCCTCAGCTTCATCTCCTCCAGACTCAGCACCTGGAACGTCTCTGACAGGAGCTCAGCCCCGCCCACATCCAGGGGCAGCTCCTCATCCGCAAAGCATGCTGGGAAAAACCAGACAGAACCTCCTCTAGTCAGCTGCTGTGGAGCAGGGGATTGTGGGTCGTGTGGAACAAGGGATTGTGGGTCGTGTGTGTGGAGCAGGGGATTGTGGGTCATGTGTGTGGAACAAGGGATTGTGGGTCGTGTGTGTGGAGCAGGGGATTGTGGGTCGTGTGTGTGGAACAAGGGATTGTGGGTCGTGTGTGTGGAGCAGGGGATTGTGGGTCGTGTGTGTGGAGCAGGGGATTGTGGGTCGTGTGAGTGCAGCGGTGCATTGTGGGTGGGCTCACTGAGGATGGTCTGGCTGATCCTGTGGGTGACGCTGAAGCGTTGGGCGTCGGTCATGTGCTTCAGCAGGAAGCGGTAGATACGGAACCTCTTGTCGGCGTGTGGCGCCCCCTTCAGGGACAGGCCCGCCTTCTCTCTGTGGGGGGTCAGCAATGATGAGTCATCAGCACTAGAACAAGAACTGGAGGCCCCCCCCGGTGCTACCTGTGGCTCTGGGGGAACCTGTTGTAGGACGGGTGTCGGTCGTAGGCGTTGAAGTAGAAGATGCACTCGATGAAGTTCTGGCTGAACATGGGGGGGTTGGTCTTCAGCAGCACGTGGAGGAGGCAGTACTCACACAGGCTGGGGGGCAGGAAGATTGGGTCTCACCACACCAAAGCAACTCAAGCAGCACCAATCAACAAAGAGGACTGGACGACCACAGGTCATGTGACAGGTCATGTGTGGAGCCAGGTGAGAAGGTCTTCCTGACGTCTGTGTGGTGACTCACCTGGAGATGGAAGGAACCGGGTCCACCAGCGCCACTAGGAACCGGAAGAACAGAGAACCCTTCCACTTCACGTACTCCTCCTGGAGGAACCCGCAGAAAATCAGACACGTTCTCCTGACCAGAACATCAGACACGTTCTCCTGACCAGAACATCAGACACGTTCTCCTGACCAGAACATCAGACACGTTCTCCTGACCAGAACATCAGACACATTCTCCTGACCAGAACATCAGACACGTTCTCCTGACCAGAACATCAGACACGTTCTCCTGACCAGAACATCAGACACGTTCTCCTGACCAGAACATCAGACACGTTCTCCTGACCAGAACATCAGACACGTTCTCCTGACCAGAGAACATCAGACACGTTCTCCTGACCAGAACATCAGACACGTTCTCCTGACCAGAGAACATCAGACACGTTCTCCTGACCAGAACATCAGACACGTTCTCCTGACCAGAACATCAGACACGTTCTCCTGACCAGAGAACATCAGACACGTTCTCCTGACCAGAGAACATCAGACACGTTCTCCTGACCAGAACATCAGACACGTTCTCCTGACCAGAACATCAGACACGTTCTCCCGACCAGAACATCAGACACGTTCTCCTGACCAGAGAAAATCAGGCACGTTCTCCTGACCAGAACATCAGACACGTTCTCCTGACCAGAGAACATCAGACACGTTCTCCTGACCAGAACATCAGACACGTTCTCCTGACCAGAGAACATCAGACACGTTCTCCTGACCAGAACATCAGACACGTTCTCCTGACCAGAACATCAGACATGTTCTCCTGACCAGATCATCAGACATGTTCTCCTGACCAGAGAACATCAGACAAGTTCTCCTGACCAGAGAACATCAGACACTTTCTCCTGACCAGAACATCAGACACGTTCTCCAGACCAGAGAACATCAGACACATTCTCCTGACCAGAGAAAATCAGACACGTTCTCCTGACCAGAGAAAATCAGACACGTTCTCCTGACCAGAGAACATCAGACATGTTCTCCTGACCAGAACATCAGACATGTTCTCCTGACCAGAACATCAGACACGTTCTTCTGACCAGAGAACCATCCAGCGTGTTGGCTCCGCCTCTCACCTGCAGCAGGTTGGTCAGCATGATGAGGGCGTTCTCCCTGATGACGGCCTCGGGGTCCCCCAGACAGGCGGAGATGTTGGGGATGTAGTGATCCACCATGTTGGTGTAGCGGACACACAGGTCACACAGGATCACCACCACGTTGTTCCTCACGGCCACCTCGGTGCCCACCTCCAGCTCCCGGGCCAACACAGGCAGGAACCTCTGGGCCAGGTCCTCGTGCTGCAGACACAGCTTCCCTGAGCCCCCCCACGAGTGACCAGGAATGGACATCATTAATGTACATCATTAATATGCATCATTAACCCTTACAGCCCTGTGACCACGCCCCCCTGATCTGATCACATGATGTTTCTAAACCATTCCTAACAAAGTCTGACACGTGGATTGCTGTGTTCATGTTTACAGACAGTATAGATATGAACTGTCTTCTGGTTTTTATTTGGAGCCGGTTGACCCGGAAAACCGGAGATCTGATCGTTTACATTTGATCTATGACAAGCGCTTCAAACGGCTCCTGATGGTCAGACGGCAGACGCCGTGTTTCTGTCCGTGTAGTCGCCATCGGACACGTGTGACGCATGTATTCACCCGATTTGAACGTGTCTCGCGATTTGTGCATTTTGTCACGTGATGCAAACATGTACCGTGATTGGTGCATTTTATCCAGCACTGTGTGAAGAGTGGCACAAGTGACACAAACTGTTATATAATTATGTTAGAAGCCTATGGCAAACTTTTTGGAGCTCAAAATCAATTCGATGAGCATGTTTTTGGTTTTTATGAGCAATAAAATACAATTTTTTCATTTCTGAATTTGACTGTGTATATTTTGCCCTAATATATCAATATAATAAGTTATAAGGAAATAATAACCATCTCTTTATATAGCTGAAGTTGTCCTGAAGACAAACATGTGTATGTTAAATCATTTTAATGTGGTAATAGAGACAAACATCAAAAGTACCAAAAAAAATTGTCCAATATGGGTCAGGGCTGTAAGGGTTCATATACATCATTAATACAACATCCTGAATGGAGGACGTGCACCTGCACAGGTAGAAAACACACCCGCAGTAGAACACACACACACCAGTGGTAGAACACACACCTAAGGTGATGACCCCGTGGGCTCGTACTTTGGTGGGCAGAGAGTTGGTCTTGAACTGGGTGACAGGAAGTGAGGCTGGAAGCTCCTCCTGGTTTCCTGTCAACATGAAAAACACGTCAGGGTCAGATTTGGGGATAGGGATTAGATGTGGAGATAGGGGTTAGATGTGGGGATAGGGGTTAGATGTGGGATTAGGTGTCAGATGTGGGATTAGGGGTCAGATTTGGGGTTAAGGGTTAGATGTGGGATTAGGGGTTAGATGTGGGGATAGGGGTTAGATGTGGGATTAGGGGTCAGATGTGGGATTAGGGGTCAGATTTGGGGATAGGGGTTAGACGTGGGGATAGGGGTTAGATGTGAGATTAGGGGTCAGATGTGGGATTAGGGGTTAGATGTGGGATTAGGGGTCAGATGTGGGATTAGGGGTCAGATGTGGGATTAGGGGTCAGATGTGGGATTAGGGGTCAGATGTGGGATTAGGGGTCAGGGACCATGTTTAACTTTCTCCATGCTGCTCTAGAGCACTTTGTTTCCTGTGCGGGGGCCCTTGAGGGACATGGGGCCGCCCCCCCCCTACCTGACAGCTGGTCGGGGTGTGTGGTGAGGATGGACTCCACCAGCAGCCTGATCCTCCTGCTGACGCGGGCGGGACACTGGAGGGAAGCCACACCCAGAGTGTGCAGGTGTCTCACCTGAGGAGAGAGAGTCTGACTCAACATCACCTGCTGAAGCAGGGGACACTCCAGGCGCAACGCCAGTGCACATGTAGACAAACACACACATCTGAAGCGTTTCTGGAGGGGGGAGGAACCCAGAGAAGCCACGCGACACGGGAGAACAAGCCAACATACAACCAGGAACCGCCCTGCTGTGTGGCGACAGCGCCGCTCCCGGCACCGCTGCCCCCCCGCCCCCTGCGCCACCACGTTTGTCTGCATGAACCCAAGTCAGTGCTGACACGCATGTCACCACGACGGTGAACCTGGGGGGTTGTTCACCAGAGGACGTCGTTCAGGCGTGTCCTCAGAACAGAACATGTTAAATGTGACGTGTTGTGATGATGTTGTGGCAGCCAAAGGGTTAACAGCTGTCTCCTGGGCGTCACATGACCACTTTGTGTTGTAAAGCTGTGTTTAACCCTGTGAGAACCAGAGTAAACGGTGGTGTCCTCACCATCAGGTCTTGGTTCAGGTTCTGGGCTCCGTCTTGGTTCAGGAGGATCCTGGACAGGAAGTCCTCACTGGTGGACACCAGCTCCCCACAGTGCTGCTCCAGGAACACCTGGACACAAACCGCAGCACCATGGAGAAGACACACACTCCTCTGCACCAATGAGACACGACCAGGAAGTGTGGGGGCCATGCGGCATTCTCACTTCCTGTTAGCCCAACCTGCGTCTGCTTCAGGTCTTCGCTGCTGCCGATCTGATGGAGGGTCTCCACCGCCGCCGAGATCAGCTCCAGAGGCAGGGAGAAGCTGCTCAGCAAGGACATCAGGTCACCTGGAGGTCAGAGGGAGTTAGGGTCCTCCTGGGGGGCACGGCCCCACCCACCACCCCCCACACACTCACGGACGAGCCTGCCCCGGGTAGCTCCATCCAGACCAGTAGCGACGTCCCCCACCACACTCAGGACATGACAGCAGATCGTCACGCTCACGGCCCCGGAGCTACGGACCAATCAGAGTCCTCTGAGTCACACGGGGGGGCTGAGCCTGGTGTGGGAAAGATCTGAGGGCGTGTGATTGATCTGAGGGCGTGTGATTGATCTGAGGGCGTGTGATTGATCTGAGGGCGTGTGATTGATCTAAGGGCGTTTGATTGATCTGAGGGCGTTTGATTGATCTGAGGGCGTGTGATTGATCTGAGGGCGTGTGATTGATCTGAGGGCGTGTGATTGATCTGAGGGCGTGTGATTGATCTGAGGGCGTGTGATTGATCTAAGGGCGTTTGATTGATCTGAGGGCGTTTGATTGATCTGAGGGCGTGTGATTGATCTGAGGGCGTGTGATTGATCTAAGGGCGTTTGATTGATCTGAAGGGGTGTCACCTGATCATGTTGTCCCAGGCGTCCAGGATCTTCTCACAGGACAGTGGTGACGCGGAGGCGGCGACCTTGGACAGCAGCAGCCAGGCGCCGTCGGCGTGAGGGGCCTCAGTGTGCGACAGCAGGCTGCCCACAAACGCAGCTGAAAACCTCTTCTGATTGGTCCAGATGGTGACGGCCCTGCTGAAATACCGGCTGCCACAGAAACACCATTAACACCCCCTTCAGTCACACACCAGAGGCACTGATGGGGGGGTCCAACCTGAGGTCCTGGCACTGGTGACAGAGCAGCCCCAGCAGGTCCCAGGTCAGCTGCTCACTGGTGTCCAGGTGGCGCCCCCTAGAGTACGGTGTGAGCTGCTGCAGCAGCACCTGGTCCAGAGCCTCCAGGGCCTTCTCCTGCACAGAGCCCTCGGCGTCCACCACGGCGGGCAGCACGCCCCGCAGCCAAGCCTCCTGCACCGCGCTGCACCCCGGTTTCACCTGGAGACAGGAGGGGGTCAGAAGCAGGGGTGCTCCGGCGGGCCCAACCGCAGCCCCCACTGCCTCACGCTCACCGCCAGCAGCTCCCCCACACACTGCAGAGCCTTCTTCTTCACCGACACCGCCAGGTCTCTGCTGCGCTCCCACAGCCGCTCCAGGTTCTCCGGGCTCAGGGGGATCACGTCATGTTTCAGGAGACCCACCAGGGCCTGGACAACCAGAGCAGAGGTCAAAGGTCGGCTGCAGACACCTCCCACACGGCCCCAATGAATGGCACCAGTGAGCGTGTTCACCAGTGGTGTACCTGTAGAGCCGACTTCCTCACGTTCGTACTGGAGTCACCCACGCGGCGCAGGACCAGAGCCAGGTTCTCCTTGACTGCATCAGAACATTCATTTACACCATTAGTGAACAGTGCAGCGCCTCGCGCATCACAACAGATCAGCTGAGGCCAGTCACCATCAGAGCCGGCGCTGTGCGTGGTGCTGAGCTCCACCGTCCTGAAGGGTAGCGTGCTGTAGGTCCTCTGGGAGCTGGCAGCTCCTGGCAGAGTAGGAGGGGTTAGAACTCTGACCTCTGACCCCTGACCCTCTGGTCCGTGTGGTCACCAGACACTACAGCCTACCTGCAGTGGTGTCCCCCTCCAGCTCCGTCTGGGCTCCAGCTGAACAGAGCAGACAGTTCACTGTTACAAACACTTCCCAGAATTCCTCTGAATGACACCAGCTGTATTAGTAAAGGGCGATTGATTGATAGATTGATAGATTGGTCTCACTGGCAGAGAACAGGTTGTGGACGGCCTGGGTGATGTTGAGGGAGGGCAGCTCCAGACACTGGGCCAGGCAGGCCAGCACATGTCCCCTAACGGTGGGGGAGGCGTCCCCCCGCCGGGCGAACAGGACGTTCTGGATCAGGAACCTGTGAGGCAGGAAGTGGGCCAGCTCCGGATCGGGACGCTCCCCCCAGCGTCGCTCTGGCTGCTCCAGCAAGACCATCACCACGTCCACGGAGAACAGGCGGTGCACCATCTGCACAAGTCACACCACCATCGTCAATACACCCAATCGGCGTCAATACGCCTGATCGGCGTCAATACACCCGATCGGGTAAACACCCTCCTGTCTTCAGCAGACTGTCGTCAGGTGACCCGCCTCACCTTGGAGCTCCTGGAGAACCTCCAAAGCCAGCGGGTGAAGCAGGCGTAGTCCCCCCCCTCCATCTGGGACGTCAGCAGACCCACAGCCTGGGCGCCATGGCTCCTGAACTCACTGCGCTCCACCATCTGAACACAGCAGAGTGTCACACATCAGCCAATAATCAATCACACAGCAGAGTGTCACACATCAGCCAATAATCAATCACACAGCAGAGTGTCACACATCAGCCAATAATCAATCACACAGCAGAGTGTCACACATCAGCCAATAATCAATCACACAGCAGAGTGTCACACATCAGCCAATAATCAATCACACAGCAGAGTGTCACACATCAGCCAATAATCAATCACACAGCAGAGTGTCACACATCAGCCAATAATCAATCACACAGCAGAGTGTCACACATCAGCCAATAATCAATCACACAGACTGACCTGCACACAGAGGCGCTGCAGGAGGACCTGCAGGAGGGGGGCAGCCAGCTCCTTCTGCTCCTCCACCAGGTGACTGGAACAAAACGGACCAATGAGAGGAAGCACAGACACCTGATCAGCCAATGGGAGGCCTGGATCAGAGGTCAGCTGCTCACCAGATGAAGTGAATGGCCTGGTCTCGGGTGGACAGTGTGGCCTGGCTGGGGGCCAGCAGCGACGGGCCCCCCTGGCCGCTCCTCTTCATCATCAGGATGACATAGAGTAGCTGGTGGAACACCCTCCTAAGGGACTGGAGAACAGACCCCCCAGATCAGATTAGACTGTCAGTGTTACATCCAACCAATCAGAACGCTTGTCTGAAGCTTCAGTTACAGGAAACCAGGCCCCTCTGGGCTCTGTCTGTCGGCCCCTCTGGGCCCTGTCTGTCGGCCCCTCTGGGCCCTGTCTGTCGGCCCCTCTGGGCCCTGTCTGTCGGCCCCTCTGGGCCCTGTCTGTCGGCCCCTCTGGGCCCTGCCTGTTGGCCCCTCTGGGCCCTGCCTGTTGGCCCCTACCTCTGTCTGGTCTCGCTGCCTGTTGGCCCCTATCTCTGTCTGGTCTCGCTGCCTGTTGGCCCCTACCTCTGTCTGGTCTCGCTGCCTGTTGGCCCCTACCTCTGTCTGGTCTCGCTGCCTGTTGGCCCCTACCTCTGTCTGGTCTCGCTGCCTGTTGGCCCCTACCTCTGTCTGGTCTCGCTGCCTGTTGGCCCCTACCTCTGTCTGGTCTCGCTGCCTGTTGGCCCCTACCTCTGTCTGGTCTCGCTGCCTGTTGGCCCCTACCTCTGTCTGGTCTCGCTGCCTGTTGGCCCCTACCTCTGTCTGGTCTCGCTGCCTGTTGGCCCCTACCTCTGTCTGGTCTCGCTGCCTGTTGGCCCCTACCTCTGTCTGGTCTCGCTGCCTGTTGGCCCCTACCTCTGTCTGGTCTCGCTGCCTGTTGGCCCCTACCTCTGTCTGGTCTCGCTGCCTGTTGGCCCCTACCTCTGTCTGGTCTCGCTGCCTGTTGGCCCCTACCTCTGTCTGGTCTCGCTGCCTGTTGGCCCCTACCTCTGTCTGGTCTCGCTGCCTGTTGGCCCCTACCTCTGTCTGGTCTCCGTGCCGGGCAGAGCAGAGCAGCTCCAGGCCATAGAGGGCCATCTCAGGGACGCTCCTCAGGATGGTGACGTCTCTGTGGAGACAGAACATCAGCTCAGCTCCTCCTCCTCAGACCGTCTCTGCTCTGAGATGATGAACTCACCGTCCAGCGGTGAAGACGAGCTGCCCAGACACCGGCTCAAAGTACAGCAGTCTGATGAAGACCTGCAGAGGAACAGAGAGGTGAAGATGTTCCAGAGCGCCACCATGTGGTGGGGCTGATAGAGGCATTCTTCACCTGGGTGCAGCTGCTGGCACTCTGGGGCGTGTCTTTAAGCGACAACGTATGCAGGAGTCTGAGGAGGCTTTGGACCAGAACCACCACAG
Source organism: Antennarius maculatus (assembly GCA_013358685.1). Classification (NCBI taxonomy): domain Eukaryota; kingdom Metazoa; phylum Chordata; class Actinopteri; order Lophiiformes; family Antennariidae; genus Antennarius; species Antennarius maculatus. The sequence continues at coordinate 22,784,933 of CM023616.1, forward strand.
CATCCCTTAGCTTCACCAGGTCCTGGTCAGAGAAACGAACCTCCTCCTCTTCTTCCTCCTCCTCCTCATCTACGTCCACCTGAGGGTTAAAGGAACAGTAACTTCTGCGTTCTCCTCACTGCAGTGGTGTTTCACCAACACCCACCTGTGTGAGACCGACAGACCAGAACACACAGGTAGAGGAGAACAGAACTCAACACAAGCTCTTCAGAAACACTGAGTTAAAGCATGCTGCAGTGCCCCCTGTGGGTCACTTCACCTCTGGAGAGTCTCTCCGCTGTGGTTTGGAGCGTTTCCCAGCAGACCTCTTCAGAACGTCCTTTTTGCGCTTCTTTCCAGGTTCTTGAGGCCAGCAGTGAGAGGGCAGGTCTGCACAGGTGTCCAGGAGAACCTGATGGAACGCCCTGCTGGCGATGCTCCCTGGAGAAAAAACACACACGCATCTGAACTAAACACTGCACACGGGTGAGGTCAGATGGACATGACTCAGACTCCAGGAAAGGACTCATGCAGCAGAAACCTGAGGCTCACTGAACACCAGACAGTCAAGTCCAGATGCCGGCGTGACGAGCGGAACTTCACTTATTGTGGGTTTTTGGATATTTTTTTCTTTCCCAACTCAAAGCGTTTTGTCAGGATGGGGACTGTTTGTCAGATCTCAGGGACACACACCAGGAATCAACTTCCTGTGTCAACACCAGACTGAACTGCTGCAGCGTTAACGTGAGAGCAGACACGCTCAGGTGTGTGTTTCTCACCTGGAATGGCCAGAAGCAGCAGGTAGACGGCGGCAGCATTCAAGCCCATCACTCTCTGTGGGACATCGGCCCCTTTTACTTTGGCCCTCAGCACAAAATAAGAGAGCAGGGCCACCAGCGACCGGATGGACACGCCGTGTTCCCCCAGAACCGCCCAGACGCCCTGCAGGTCAACAGAGTCTGCTGAGCTGCTTCACCACACCCACCTCAGCATCACCATGACAACACAGCTGTGTGCTCCACTCTCTTCACTTCTGTTTGTTTCATTACTCACTTTGAACTGCTCTTATTTACTGATCTTACTCGCTGTCTGTCCTGTTCGTCCGTTCTCTGACTGCTGCTGATGTAACTGAACATTTCCTCATTGTGGGACGAATAAAGACTCATCTTATCCAACTCTAAAGGAGACAGTACGTTCTACCTGGACGTAACTCTGTGAAAATCGTATGCATTTGCATTAACTTTGATTTAGTTCACTTGAGAAAACAAATGCAGACAGGTCAAATAAAGCATGAAGTCAATCTAGTAGTGATGTATAAATAAGAATATAAACGTTCTCCAGGTGAAATGAACCTTGAACAGCAGTGACCTTTAGTCGGTCTCACCTGTGACCCGGCTCTGCCTGCAGCGTATCCCAGCAGGCTCTGGTGCAGGGCTCTGAAGGCCGCGGCTCCGCCCGCTGAGAGCTCATCCTCTACGCTGCCATCGAGTGGCTCCGTCTCTGTGAACTCTAAACTCCACACCATGTCCACCCAAGCTGGAAAGCACAAGAATTATGAAGAGACACGACAGCACCAGAGACAGGATTCCAGAACTTTGTGCCTGACAGGGATCTGGTTGATATCCGAACATGTGAGCGTAGTCATTTGGATGGCACTGATTTCCCTTCAGAAAAGCGTCAGTAAACATCTGCTGCTTCCCGATTCATCGGCACGATGCAGGCATCCTATGCTTGTAAAATGTATTTAATCATAAAGAAAATACTCACATTTGATAAGAGGAATTTCTTTTCTTTTGGTTTGGAAAGTATTTCAGTATTACAGAATAATAATTACGAAATGATTAAGTGAAAAGGTTGTTTATTTCAGATCTACCATCAATTGTTAGAGATTAACCTAAGAAACAGGAGTTGTAAAATAGACGTGTTGTATTTAAAGAGACGGACATTTAAAGACAACATGAGGAGAACAAAGTAAAGACACAACAACCGTCTATTGTCTTCTCTCTCCATTAAACGTCCAGTGGATGAAGACTGATGGTGTTCATGAGTGTATTTAATCCTGTCTGTCTATATATTATTATTACTGTTATCTGTATGTATTTAATCCTGTCTCTGTCTATATATTATTATTACTATTATCTGTATGTATTTAATCCTGTCTCTGTCTATATATTATTATTACTGTTATCTGTATGTATTTAATCCTGTCTCTGTCTATATATTATTATTACTATTATCTGTATGTATTTAATCCTGTCTCTGTCTATATATTATTATTACTGTTATCTGTATGTATTTAATCCTGTCTGTCTGTATATTATTATTATCTACATGCATTTAATCTTGTCTCTATCTATACTGTGTATAATCAATCAAGTTTTATTTAAATAGCACTTAACATGACTATATTATGTAGAGAACTTGTTAGTCTTTACACCATAGTTACAGACATCAGTTTAACGTTGGTCTGAATAACTGCTAATGTTTCTACTCTTTCTTTTAGCTAACATACAGAAAACACGTATAAAAAACATACTACTAACATACTGCTAACATACAGAAAACGTATAACATACTTCTAACATATTAATATCATACTGCTAACATACTACAGTATTGTATTAACATACCGCTAACACACCGATAACATATTGCTAACATTTTGCAAACGTATTGCTAATATATTGATAACATAATGCTAACATACAGACAACACGTCTAGTTTATAATCAGCTCCATCCCTCGCTAACACCAGTGTATAGACGGCGCCTCTTCAGGCCGCTATAATTAGAGAACTGTCCTCTTATCGGTAACAAACTGGAATGTAGCGACTGGAGTTCATCTCTGAACATTCGATCAATAGAAAGTATCGATTCTCCAACAGCCACGATCACATTTACCCGGTGGGATGCGATCCAACCGTAGAAGCCGCAGCGTACCGATCAAATCCATCTTGTTAACACTTTGAATTGGCCCGCCTGAAACGCAGACGCTTTTTACGCATGCGCAGGGTGGCGTCTTCTTCTCTTGTCGATTTAGAGGGAGGACTCTGCACGTCAGCGCCCCCTCGCGGCCTCCCTGATGAGTGCGGAGCTTCCAGAGAGCAACAGCATCATCCTCACCAAGGTAACGTCATAACACACTAGTTAATGACCAAAGTAACGTTATAATGCACTAATTAGTGACCAAGGTAACGTCATAACGCACTAATTAATGACGGAATAATCGTTACTCTGGTGGATCTGGAGGTTAAGCCCACGTCACGTGGAGCCCATCTCTGCTGGTCATGTGAACTTTAAGTGAAGCTCAGTGATAAACGCTCACGCGTGATGACGATGATGATGATGATGATGATGACACAATGAATGCTTTAACCAGTGTTACCAACCAAACCTCTCCTAACCGTGACCATAACGTTTCCGTTGGCTACACTGGTGGTTCAGCAGCTCTTTGTAGCAGCTGACGGGGTAGGGGGAAGCCATCAGAACAGTTCCAGGGGAGCAGACGGGGTGACTCCCACTCCGAAGGAGGGGTAGTCCTCCTGGTCCACCTAATAGGAACGGAGTCGAGCCTTAGTTTGGATCCTGAGATGACAACAGCTGATCAGGGAGTTCAGACTTAAAACCAGGCTGTCCAGAAGTACAACCTATGACCTACCGACCCACGAACCTACCTACCCTACCCACCTACCCACCCCTACCTACCTACCCACCTACATAATCACCAGACTTCCGTCCTGCTCACAATAAAGTATGCCTGTCTTTCTAGTGAGACCACTGATGGAAACTGTTGTTCTAGTGAGACCACTGATGGAGACTGTTGTTCTAATGAGACCACTGATGGAGACTGTTGTTCTAGTGACACCACTGATGGAGACTGTTGTTCTTGTGAGACCACTGATGGAGACTGTTGTTCTATAATGACACCACTGATGGAGACTGTTGTTCTAGTGACACCACTGATGGAGACTGTTGTTCTAGTGAGACCACTGATGGAGACTGTTGTTCTATAATGAGACCACTGATGGAGACTGTTGTTCTAGAATGACGCCACTGATGGAGACTGTTGTTCTAGAATGACACCACTGATGGAGACTGTTGTTCTAGAATGACACCACTGATGGAGACTGTTGTTCTAGTGAGACCACTGATGGAGACTGCTGTTCTAGCGAGACCACTGATGGAGACTGTTGTTCTGGTGAGACCACGGATGGAGACTGTTGTTCTATAATGAGACCACTGATGGAGACTGTTGTTCTTGTGAGACCACTGATGGAGACTGTTGTTCTATAATGAGACCACTGATGGAGACTGTTGATTTATAATGAGACCACTGATGGAGACTGTTGTTCTATAATGAGACCACTGATGGAGACTGTTGTTCTATAATGAGACCACTGATGGAGACTGTTGTTTTAGTGAGACCATTGATGGAGACTGTTGCTCTAGTGAGACAATTCCTGTTCACATGTGGGCTACATGTAAACAGGAATTGTAACCTACACGTGAACAGGAAGTGTAGGCTACACGTGAACAGGCAGTGTAGACCATGTGTGAACAGGAAGTGTAGGCTACACATGAACAGGAGATGTAGGCAACTAGGACTACCTTTGAGGACCCATCAGCCACTGAAAAAATTAGTGACTACTGCTGAGAGTGTTGGATAACTCATGTCTTCTAAAGACACTGTTGTACCCCTTACTCCTGCAGAGCCCCCAATGAGCCTTCTTTAGATTTACAAAACCAAACTGAAAGATGAAACTCCCATCACCCCCAAAACAGACCTGCAAGGGCGATGAATTTGTACATCACCCCACACCAAATCCACATTTTCTCCTAAATCTAAGGTTGGACGATCCATCGGAGCTGACCTTCCAGAATGTTGTGGGGTCCTTGACAGGCTGAGCAAATTGGTGTCCCTCCCTCCAGTCTGGCATATGATGGACCAGCATTGTTTTTAGTGGGGGTAGCGATGCTGTGCTTTGAACTGGAGGCTAGCAGACGTGAGACGTGACAACACAGAGATGCTGTCAGTCGTTGTGGTTGTCAATCTTATTTTCTTCAGCCTTTAGAGACAACGTGTTTGCTCACATGTGAACACTGAGCCCAACACACTCGCCAGCCTGGGTGCTGGTACCCCCAACGGCATGGCCCGTGGCTTGTGTGTGTGTGTTTGCGTGTGTGTAATTGTAACTGTTTCCCTTCCTTTAATTGTGTTAATTGCTCTGTTGTCATTCCAGTGTGTTTCATTGAAGTTTCATCTTGGTGATTGTATCTGACACAGCTCCAAAAATGTCTTTACTTGTTGTTGTGACTCCTGAGATCAAGCAGCTCTTCCGCAATGCAAAGGTTGTCATGAAGTGCTTGCTGACAAATGTCTGTGCTGTCTGTGATGTCATCACAGGCCATTCAGTAATGTGACAAACAGCTGCTTGGTGGTTTGAGTTAGCAGACAAGTCTTGGATTCAGCACACATCTGTTCCTGGACATGCTGGTGCTGCTGGTTTCGCTCGTGTTTTCTGGGCACATTATTCAGCGACTTCAGAGGGAGACTGTTTGATTAAGTCACCATCTGACTTTCTTTGATTCTGCCATTTCTGGTCATCTCTTGCAGGATTTCTCATTGATTAATTCAGAGGGAGAAGCTGCTGTATCGATGAGTCATCAGTGAATACAGGTGGCTCCAGCAGTGGTGAAACTACAAATTACAAGACAGTCAAGGGCCAGTTTCACGTGTGCCTTGTTTGGACACCCCGGTCTACATCTACCAGGTGACACTGGAAAGGAATGTAACCCAAGACAGCCCAACGAAAAGAGCCTGCAGGCCAACGTCATCCACACCCGGCACACTGCCACCGCAGAGCTTCTTGACTTCTTGACTTCCCTCTTCCAAAGATATGGACACATTTAGCCCAAAGAGGCCAGACCTCCACTACAGAAGACACAATAGTTTGTTTCAGGAGCCAATCAAAGTGCTTCTTCCAGCACCCAACAATATTCTCAGTGTTGGTCAACAGTACTCAGCCCACCATTCACGCAGGTGCAAAAGGTAGAAGCACACTGCCTTCAGCTAGGAAAATCTAGTAAAACTGAACTTTATTTAGACAGAAAAAGTCTAATTAAAGTCTATATCCCAAGGGAAATTCTGTCCTGAGGGAAATTCTAGTTGTGACATTCATTGGATCTTCATCTGGACTAACAAGTTGTCTTTAGAACAAATAGTTCTAATGACAACTTGCTTTGTAACAGGAAAAGCTGTTATTAAAGCAAACTATCCTCACCATTACACGACAGACTCGGCTCATCTCCAGGTTGGCTGGATCTGACACAGTGAGTATATTTTATTTTATCTTTGCAATGACCAAAGATGTGGTCAAATTCTGTCCTCAAGACCCACCCTATCTTTTCTGTACCTTTTCTGTGCATAAGTCAAACCCTAATTCGTAGAAGCTGTGGAGATACTACCCTTGTTTTGGTGTTTTTATAACGTTGTGTGTGAACATTTGAGCCTTTCAGAGACAACATGGTGGCACCATGGGTAGAGATGATGCCTCACTGCAAAAATGCCCTCGGTTTGATTCTGCCTGGGGGTTTTCTGTGCAGAATGTGCATGTCTTCTCCGTGTCTGCATGGGTTCTCTCCAGGTTCTCCAGCCTCCCCCCACCCCCAAAAGCATGCCACATCAGTGAATTGGACACTAAATTGTCCGTCGGTCTGACTGTGACAGTGAATGTTTGCTTCTCTAAGTGATCCTGTGACAAACTGGTGACTTGTCCAAGGTGTACCCCCCCTCCCATTTCAGTGTAGTCCTGTGGCCTGGATTCAGCCAAGAGGCTGAAGACAAAGCAATTTGTCATTGTCTCATCAAGAAGATGAATCAATCAGCCTTTTAGAGATGACTCACTGAACAGAATCATGACTTATGCCAATCAACCTGTTAAACTGTGCAGCGTTCCAGTCATCGTTCCAGTCAAACTGTGCAGGAAAACAGTCAAACTGTGCAGGAAAACAGTTAAACTGTGCAGGAAAACAGTTAAATTGTGCATGAAAACAGTTGAACTGTGCAGGAATAGAGTTAAACTGTGCAGCGTTCCAGTCATCGCAGGAAAACAGTCAACATAAAACATTTCCAGAAGATGATGCTGGAATATAACATTCTCATTGCCTTTTTTCCAGAAACCTGGACAGTTTCTGAACAGATTGAACAAGCTACACAACCATTATACAACGTGAGTGAGTTAACTTTTGTGATTGTACGTTTGGGTGGTGGCGGCTGATGTATTTGATGTTTCTTCTTCTTCTATCAACTAATTACAACTTAATGCTGTTTTTAGGAGCTACATGCACAGAGAAGATGAAGTTTGATAACATCCTGGAGGACATCAGGGGTCTGGGGCCTTTCCAAATCATTAACGTCATCTTGCTCTACGGCCCTCTAATAATTTTACCCTGTCACTTCCTGCTGAACAACTTCATTGGAGTGTTGCCTCCTCACCACTGTGACATCAGCATCCTGAATGATGGACCCTTCAGAAACCTAACTGAGCAGCAGAGGCTAACTGTTAACATTCCTGTACAAGAAGATGGCAGCCCCAAGTCTTGTGAGATGTTTGCAGAGCCTCAGTTCCAGCTTCTAGCCAACATCTCCAACAGCTCTGACCTCCCAACGGTCCAGTGTGGGAGTGGATGGGTTTACGACAACTCCACCTTCACCTCCACCATGGCTATGGAGGTAAAATTTCTTTATTTCTTCAAGGATTCATTCTGACACAAAGACAAGAGTCAGGGTGAAGAAACTCCTGCTCTGAGTTTTTCCCCACCGCTGTCTCTTATGCTTTGGAGGGTTCTGTTGGGTTTCTCTGTCTGTTAAAGCGCTTTGAAATGTCTGCTGATGTAATGAAGCACTTTACAAATAAAGGTTGATTGGTTGAAAACTGCCCTGTCCCATTGTGATGGATGGCAGCCACATCCATCAGCTCCTCAGTGACAGAAAGGTCTGAATTCACGCCTCTAATAAAAATGGATTGCTGCGCTGCATCCATGTTATCTGTGCTTTCATCAACGGATAATGAAGAAGCTACAGTATGTAGCTTCATGTCTCTTCAGCCAGTTACCTGCTAGTTCCTTGACTCAGCAGCAATGCTCTTGATAAACTGACATTTTCAAAGCGGTGATGTATTGTAATGTCAGTGTTTGTCTGTCCGTCTGTTAGTCCACCAAATATCTTCACAACCGTTGCAGATAGAAAGATGAAACAAAAAGCACATTACTCAGGCAGCAAAAGGGATGAAAATGAGATGAACTTGACCTTGAGAAAACTAGTTCAAGGTCAAATTTAAACTTTTGTACACTTAATGTAGCCACAAGAAAACACAAGCCAGTGTCTTATTGTGCCGGTCCCAAGCCCGGATAAATACAGAGGGTTGGGTCAGGAAGGGCATCCTGCGTAAAACTTTTGCCAAACCAAAGATGCGAATCAAAACTATGACTTCCATACCGGATCGGTCGAGGCCCGGGTTAACAACGACCGCCATCTGCGCTGTTGACCTACAGGGTGCCGGTGGAAATTGGACTGCTGTTGGTCGAAGAAGGAGAGGAGGAAAGTGTGTTCGCACAAAGAGAGAGAAGAGGAGCGCCAAGAGTATAGGACTGAGAGTAGGGACGTTGAATGTTGGAACTATGACAGGAAAAGGTAGAGAGTTGGTTGACATGATGCAGAGGAGGAAGGTAGACATACTGTGTGTCCAGGAGACCAGGTGGAAAGGTAGCAAGGCTAGAAGTTTAGGAGCAGGGTTCAAGTTGTTCTATCATGGTGTAGATAGGAAGAGAAATGGAGTAGGAGTTATCTTGAAGGAGGAGTTTGTTAGGAATGTCCTGGAGGTAAAAAGAGTGTCAGATAGAGTGATGAGTCTGAAGCTAGAAATAGAAGGTGTGATGGTCAATGTTGTTAGTGGGTATGCTCCATAGGTAGGATGTGAGCTGGAGGAGGAGGAGAAATTCTTATTTAAGGTGGAGGTGGGACTGCATCAGGGATCAGCTCTGAGCCCCTTCTTGTTCGCTATGGTGATGGACAGGCTGACAGACGAGGTTAGACAGGAATCTCCATGGACTATGATGTTTCCAGATGACATTGTGATCTGCAGTGAGAGCAGGGAAGGGGTGGAGGAGAAGGTAGAGAGGTGGAGGTTTGCCCTGGAAAGGAGAGGAATGAAGGTTAGCCGCAGTAAGACAGAGTACATGTGTGTGAATGAGAGGGACCCAAGTGGAAGAGTGAGGTTACAGGGAGAAGAGATCAAGAAGGTGGAGGATTTGAAGTACTTAGGGTCAACAGTCCAGAGCAATGGAGAGTGTGGAAAAGAGGTGAAGAAGCGTGTCCAGGCAGGATGGAACGGGTGGAGAAAAGTGTCAGGTGTGATGTGTGATAGAAGAGTTTCAGCTAAAATGAAAGGAAAGGTGTACAAAACTGTGGTGAGACCAGCGATGTTGTTTGGTCTAGAGACAGTGTCACTGAGGAAAAGACAGGAGGCAGAGCTGGAGGTAGCAGAGATGAAGATGCTGAGGTTCTCTCTGGGAGTGACCAGGAAGGATAGGATCAGGAATGAGTACATCAGAGGGACAGCACATGTTAGAGGTTTTGGAGATAAAGTCAGAGAGGCCAGACTGAGATGGTTTGGACATGTCCAGAGGAGAGATAGTGAATATATTGGTAGAAGGATGCTGAGTTTTGAACTGCCAGGCAGGAGGCCTAGAGGAAGACCAAAGAGGAGGTTTATGGATGTAGTGAAAGAGGACATGAAGGTAGTTGGTGTGAGAGAAGAGGATGCAGAAGACGGGGTTAGATGGAGGGAACTGATTCGCTGTGGTGACCCCTGAAGGGAAAAGCCGACAGGAAAAGAAGATCCTTCCCAATAAATTAATTGGAGTTTGGTTGGACACTAAGATTGGAATCCTTATTTCTTCACCCTCTGTGACCACGAGCACTGGAGCTGTTGTTGGAGTTAGCTGCTTTAATCCCGAGACTCCTACTGTCTTGACAAATTTGCTTGACCAATTACTGTATGTAGGGGAAGTGCCATACCTCAGCAATAACTGAAATAAAGACTCAGGAGCAGCAGAAGAATGGTTGACAGCCAAAACGGAAATTTTTTAATTTGATTCTCAGTACATCAGTATATGACACCAGATCAGTCGGGAAACAGCACTGAACTCATATCCCATAAGTCTTTTATACCTGACAGGTACACGTTCATTTGTACTTGTGTGTTTGTGTGTGTATTTTCCTTGGGAAAACGGGAACATGAGCTTTCCGGGAAAGTGCCCAAACTTAAGTCCATTGTTCGGTAATCATTTCTGTCTTCTGGCAAAAACAAACCCTGGAACAATGTCACCCTAACCTGATCCTGTCTATCCGGTTTTACACAACCCAGTTCTTACTGCCAAAACTGACGTGACCATCTGTTTCCCCTGGATTTTTATAACCATTTATAACTGGATTTCAGGTGTGACATTCCAGCTAGAAATAGAAGGTGTGATGGTCAATGTTGTTAGTGGGTATGCTCCACAGGTAGGATGTGAGCTGGAGGAGAAGGAGAAATTCTGGTTGGACTTTGATGAAGTGATACAGAGCATACCTAGAAGTGAGAGTTGTCATTGGTGCAGACTTCAATGGACATGTTGGTTCCGGAAACAGAGGTGATGAGGAGGTGATGGGCAGGTTTGGTATCCAGGAGAGGAACGCAGAAGGACAGATGGTACTTGACTTTGCAAAAAGGATGGAAATGGCTGTAGTGAATACTTTCTTCCAGAAGAGGCAGGAACATAGGGTGACCTATAAGAGTGGTGGTAGGAGCACACAGGTAGACTACATCTTGTGTAGACAGTGTAACCTGAAGGAGATCAGTGACTGTAAAGTAGTGGTAGGTGAGAGTGTCGCCAAACAGCATAGGATGGTGGTGTGTAGGATGACTCTGGTGGTGAGGAAGATGAAGAGGGCAAAGGCAGAGCAGAGGACGAAATGGTGGAAGATAAAAAAGGAAGAGTGTTGCATGACCTTTAGGAAGGAGTTAAGACAGGCTCTGGGTGGTCAGGAGGTGCTTCCAGATGACTGGACAACTACAGCTAATGTGATCAGGGAGACAGGTAGGAGAGTATTTGGTGTGTCATCTGGAAGGAAAGTAGATAAGGAGACTTGGTGGTGGAATGAGGAGGTACAGGAGTGTATTCAGAGAAAGAGGTTAGCTAAGAAGAAGTGGGACACTGAGAGGACTGAGGAGAGTAGACAGGAGTACAGGGAGATGCAGCGCAAGGTGAAGGTAGAGGTAGCAAAGGCCAAACAAGAAGCTTATGATGACTTGTATGCTCGGTTGGACAGTAAGGAGGGAGAGACTGATCTATACAGGCTGGCAAGACAGAGAGACAGAGATGGGAAGGATGTGCAGCAGGTTAGGGTGATTAAGGATAGGGATGGAAGTCCATTGACAGGTGCCAGCAGTGTGATGGGAAGATGGAAAGAGTACTTTGAAGAGTTGATGAACGTGGAAAATGAGAGAGAACAAAGACTAGAAGAGGTAACTATTGTAGACGAGGAAGTAGCAAAGATTAGTCAGGATGAAGTGAGGAGAGCACTGAAGAGGATGAAGAGTGGAAAGGCAGTCGGTCCTGATGATATACCTGTAGAGGTTTGGAAGTGTCTAGGAGAGGTGGCAGTAGAGTTTCTGACTGGGTTGTTCAACAGGATCTTAGATAGTGAGAAGATGCCTGAGGAGTGGAGGAGAAGTGTGCTGGTGCCCATTTTTAAGAACAAGGGAGATGTATAGAGTTGTGGCAACTACAGAGGAATAAAGCTGATGAGCCATACAATGAAGTTATGGGAAAGAGTAGTGGAAGCTAGACTAAGGGCAGAAGTGAGCATTTGTGAGCAGCAGTATGGTTTCATGCCAAAAAAGAGTACTACAGATGCAGTATTTGCTTTGAGGATGTTGATAGAGAAGTACAGAGAAGGCCAGACGGAGCTGCATTGTGTTTTAGTAGCTCTGGAGAAAGCTTATGACAGGGTGCCCAGAGAGGAACTGTGGTATTGTATGAGGAAGTTTGGAGTGTCAGAGAAGTATGTTAGAGCGGTGCAGGACATGTATGAGGACTGTAAGACAGTGGTGAGGTGTGCTGTAGGTGTGACAGAGGAGTTCAAGGTGGAGGTGGGACTGCATCAGGGATCAGCTCTGAGCCCCTTCTTGTTCGCTATGGTGATGGACAGGCTGACAGATGAGGTTAGACAGGAATCTCCATGGACTATGATGTTTGCAGATGACATTGTGATCTGCAGTGAGAGTAGGGAAGAGGTGGAGGAGAAGCTAGAGAGGTGGAGGTTTGTCCTGGAAAGGAGAGGAATGAAGGTTTGCTGCAGTAAGACAGAGTACATGTGTGTGAATGAGAGGGACCCAAGTGGAAGAGTGAGGTTACAGGGAGAAGAGATCAAGAAGGTGGAGGATTTGAAGTACTTAGGGTCAACAGTCCAGAGAAATGGAGAGTGTGGAAAAGAGGTGAAGAAGCGTGTCCAGGCAGGATGGAACGGGTGGAGAAAAGTGTCAGGTGTGATGTGTGATAGAAGAGTTTCAGCTAAAATGAAAGGAAAGGTGTACAAAACTGTGGTGAGACCAGCGATGTTGTTTGGTCTAGAGACAGTGTCACTGAGGAAAAGACAGGAGACAGAGCTGGAGGTAGCAGAGATGAAGATGCTGAGGTTCTCTTTGGGAGTGACCAGGAAGGATAGGATCAGGAATGAGTACATCAGAGGGACAGCACATGTTAGAGGTTTTGGAGATAAAGTCAGAGAGGCCAGACTGAGATGGTTTGGACATGTCCAGAGGAGAGATAGTGAATATATTGGTAGAAGGATGCTGAGTTTTGAACTACCAGGCAGGAGGCCTAGAGGAAGACCAAAGAGGAGGTTTATGGATGTAGTGAAAGAGGACATGAAGGTAGTTGGTGTGAGAGAAGAGGATGCAGAAGACAGGGTTAGACGGAGGCAAATGATTCGCTGTGGAGACCCCTGAAGGGAAAAGCCGAAAGGAAAAGAAGAAGACACTCAGGAACCAGATAAGATAGAAAGACGAGGGAGAAGGCCAGTGTGAGTAAGACCATAGATCAAAGCTAGTGCTTGGATCATTGAGAGTAGGTCAGAGCACTAGCTTTGATCTTTGACCTATGCAAGTAGGTCAGGGTAAAATTTTGTATTCAGGAGTGTCGCGGAATGGTGTAGTCTGACTGCATTGGTTCTAGTTTAAAGTCTGAATCTGCTGTGTTCTCAGTTTGCATTAGCATGCTTGTCAAAATGCAAAAGTGTATTGTAATCTTTGACAACCGACACTGCCTCATATAAAACATACAAACAGTCGAAACACTGCAGGCGGCGGCAAGAAGATGTCACTTCTCGGGTAACATAATTGTATTCATTATGAGAAATGTAGTTTATGGACAACAGAACTGTGTGGAACAACGGGCCAAAGTCACACCTGAGCAACGCAACCAGGAGGTCCACTCAGCATTAAAGGCCTTTTGTTTAAAGTTTTAAATGACATGAAGTGTTCAATACGTTCCCCTGTACAATTGCTTGGGTTGTTCGCGACATCTGGTGAAAATGTTAGGTCAGTATCCCCTGCAGAAATCTCCTTACTGAGAAGCGGTGACGGGATCAATTCTTGGTGAAGAGGCTCTGTATCTGTGTTTGCAGTGGGACCTTGTGTGTCACAGGAAAAGCCTGATGGGAATCTTGACCACAGTCTTCTATACTGGAGCGATGATTGGAGCCATAATATTTGGATTCATCTCGGATAAGTACGACTAGAAAAATACCAAAAACCTCTTTCATGATGAATGACACATACAGCACCATGTTTGAACACTTTAAAATCCATCAAATTGAGAGCTTGAAATGTAAAACAAAGTTTGTTTATGTTTTGGACATGTAGGCATGTCATTTAATTAAAAAAAACATTTTGGAACTGTTTTACTATTTGTCCATTACAAAATGTGTCATTACATTCCGCTTCAAAGAGATGATGTATTGTGATTGTTAGTGTTCGTGAGTCCGTTAGTCCATTAGTCCGTTAGTCCACCAAATATCTTCACATTTGTTGCAAATAGAAAGATGAAACAAAAAGCACATTACTTGGGCAGCAAAGGGGATGAAAATGAGATGATGACCTCGACCTTGAAAAAACTAGTTCTAGGTCAAATTTCAACTTTTGTACACTCAGGAGCCGGATAAGATAGAAAGACGAGGGTGAAGGCCAGTGTAAGATCACAGATCAAAGCTAGTGCTTTGATCAATGACAGTAAATCAGAGCACTAACTTTGATTTTTGACCTATGCAAGTAGGTCAGGGTAAAATTTTGAATTCAGGGGTGTCATGGGATATTGCAATCTGTGACTGCCTTGACTCTAATTCCAGTTGAAATGCTTTGGAGGTGTCTTTAAATGACATGAGATGTCATGATGTTCATTTCATTGTCCCATCACCAGGTATGGGAGGAGACACACTCTTCTGGCTTCGTACATCATGTCAATGGTGTGTGCCTTCTCCAGCGCACACGCCAACTCTGTCATCCTATTTGCAGTGTTGAGGTTTCTTACTGGGATAGGACTGGCAGGAGTCAACATTACCTCCATAGTCCTCAGTAAGCCAAGTGTTTGCTGTTATTCAGAAGGAGGGTGAAATGGTTGGTGGAACACGTGTGGTTAATTCATCGCCCTGCAGGTCTCGAGTGGGTGGGCATCCGCTACAGGTCATTCAGCAGTGTGATTGGCAGCATGGCCTGGTCGATCGGGAACATGCTGCTGGCTGGACTAGCCTTCCTGGTTCGAGACTGGCGGGCACTGGTCATGACCGGCACAGCTCCAATGGGATTGGCACTCGTGACCTGGTGGTGAGTGAAATGCTCCAGTTCTCCTCATGTTTTCAATAGAACCCATGACCAAAGACATCCATATTTAAAACTAGGGGAACAGAAGATCAGAACTTGTTCTAGAAAATTTGATCTGATCACTCATCCAAAACAAGACCATCAACCCACTGAGGACCCGTAGGTGTCATCATGACTTAGTTCAAGAGAATGTGACGCCCCGTCCTTTGTCAGGCAGGAACTACCTTGGGCCACATGAGTAGTTCAAGGGCACCTCGGCAGTGTTTATGAGGTGAACTGGCATCTCTCCTCTGCCAGTCCATGCTCCAGACGTTTTGGTCCAGTTGGGATCAATAAAGCTGATTCTTCTGTTTGAAATGGCCATACTTTGTTCCCCAGCCCAAGACCCAGTGGACTGAAGAATCTTCTTGTTGTCAGTAGGATTCAAACCTGCACCAGGAGAACCCGATGGATTCCTAGTCCATTGCCTTAACAGCTCAACAACCAGAGCCCAGCTGAGGACGAAACTAGGACTGAGGCAAAACCAGTTTGTTTAGAAATGATTTCTAACGGGACAGGCTGGTATCTCTGGGGGTTCTTTGACCTGGTCTGGGCCTACACTGATGAATTAGTGTTCCCAAATCTTTTTGTATATATGGAAGGTCATTTTGAGGGGTGCAAATTGCAAGTCCCTATATTTCCTTTTATTTAAATAAACCATGATCAAAATATAGAACAAACTAAATGAGTCCATCTGATTGGCTGATGGCTTAACAGAATCTGATGGTTCTTTGTTTCTTTGCCATGCTTCAAACAAGCCTGATGGTGATTGGTGGACATAAAAAACAGAGTTTCAGTTCCATCATGAAAAACTCACTGGGTTCACGCATTAATCAATAACATTCTACATAAATGTGAACAACTTTGTTGGTGAGAAAGCTAACAGGAATTTAACTGCAGGTGGATTCCTGAATCTGCCCGCTGGCTCTTAGTCAAAGGTCAAGTGGAGAGAGCTCAGTTCTACCTTGATAGATGTGCAAAGTTGAACAAAAGACCCAAACTGTCATCTGACCTGATCCTAGAGGTAAGAGTATCACCACATGTTTGATACACACAGCACAAAGACTGGCAAAGACAGGTAAAAGTATTCAGGCAAGGGACCCAAACCTAAGACATCGGGAAAGAATCCACAGCGTATCGAACATGTTTAGAGTGACTTCTCTGACTCCACAGACATTCTCCAACATGAAAGTCATGGAAAAGCAGAACAAACACTTCACTTACCTCGATCTCATCAAGACCCCAAAGATGAGGTGCCTCGCTGTCAAGACTGGGATACTGTGGTAGGTACCACACCCGATTGTGTCTGTCTAAAAGTTACCCAACAGCTGTCCACTTGCCTGCACAGCATTCTAGCTACTCCTTTATTAGAAAATACACCAGTCAAACATAACATGAACACCTGCTCAATATTGTGAAGACCCCCCATGTTGTCAGGCAGTAATTTGTTGGTGTTACCTTCAGGTTTGGAATTGCTTTGACATATTATGGAATCTCCTTGAACGTCAGTGGCTTTGGTCTGAACGTGTATCTCACACACTTCATCTACGCGGCTATTGAAGTTCCTGCCAAACTGGTGACCCACTGCTTGGTGAACATTGTTGGTCGGAGGCGGTATCAAGCTGGAACAGTGCTACTGACAGGAGTCTGCATCGCCATCAACATGTTTGTGCCAACAGGTTGTGCATCTTTATTTTCCTGTTCACAAAAGAATCAAACACATGACCAAGTGTTATTTTGCAGCCCTTTAAACAAGCCTGTTCATTTCTCATTAGACTTACACACATATTATTAGATCATACCATGTGATGATATGAGCAAACTGCTGCTTTAATCAGTCTTCTCGTTTGCATGCATATTTGTTGCACATTTTTTGATTGGGACCCATGATCGTCAGACAGTGTGCGTCTCTGGGACACAAGCTTTAAATGCACTTCATTGAACAAAAATGTTCACAATTTATCCATTTCTCCACTTAAATTTGGAACCCGAAAATCTCCATTATGTTTTGATTTTGCGCAAGACACTCACAGAAGTTTCTCATCATGAGACTCACCTATGTGATTCTGATTTATCAAAATCGACCAAGCGGCAACACGACGTCTGCTGGTTTAAACGCTGCAGTGAGAGAGGAGTTAGTTATACCCTCCAGAAAAAGAATAAGAGTCCTGCTGGGTTTGTCTGTCTGTTAAAGCGCTTTTAATGTCTGCTAATGTGATTAAAAGCTATACAAATGAAGGTTGATTGATTGATTATAACCATGCCTCTAAAATAGATGCAAAAGTTGGAGAAAAAGGAAGTGTCAATGAGTGTTTTCTTGAATAAAAAACAATCAAAAGTTTGTTTAGACAGTTTAGTTTTTATATTGTACGATTATAAAATTTTATCATACACTTCTACCGCATATTTTGTTCTTACTTTTGGAATGCATAAACTTCATGTTGGGATGCACAAATTTTTCTTGAAGCGCATCCCAAGATGCACTACTTCCTTGGGGTAAAATGAACTTGGTCTAATATTATGTGAATGGAGATGATGAATGAATGGATCTTGTTTTAATTCACACCATTTCTTTGACTTCACGTCTGCAGGACTGTGGTATGTTCGTGCAGCTGTGGCCGTTCTTGGAAAAGGCCTGTCAGAAGCCTCCTTCACCACCGTGTACCTCTACTCCAATGAGCTTTACCCCACCGTCCTCAGGTCAGCTGCTGCTGACACTTCTGTTCACCTGCCGTGTTCACAATGCCTTAGATTTCTGACAAATTTATGAAGGTGAGGGTTCATTCAAATAATCCATTCAAATCAATATACTTTTGTTTATGTTAATATCTAGACATAAACATACAGTTTCCTCCATCGTCAGGGGAAACATGAGTTTACATACAGTGAGTGACTTCAGACTAGAGAGGACAGACGGTGGGAACAAGTCAACAGTAGTGACATCCAGCTGACCTGCTTCAGTCCAGGGAGTTACCTCCACCACTCAGACTGATTCATGAAGCTCTTCTGTCCCACCAGACAAAACGGAATGGGCTTCAGCTACTTCACTTCCCGTCTGGGGGTGTCGCTGGCTCCCCTCATCCTGCTGCTGGGAGACGTGTGGACTCCTCTTCCTCACATCATCTTCTGTTCTGCTGCCATCACCTGTGGTCTGCTTCCTCTGCTGCTTCCTGAGACGCTGAACAAGAAGCTGCCAGAGACCATCGACGACATCGAGAAGCCCAGGAAGGTAAGTGAGTGACGGAGTGTGTGTCTGGTGACGGACACAGAATGAGTGTTACACCAGTGAGAGCAGTGTGTTATGTGGTCTATATACAGGACCGATCTCAACCAAACGTAACTCCCAGATTCCTCAGGGGGGCGCTGCAGGTCGACTTGATGTTGTCCAGACCACAGATCTTTAGGTTCAGCACAAAGACTTCGGTTTTGTCTGAGTCGACTTACAGAACATGAGGTCCTCCAGTTTTTGTCCTCAAGGCATGACTAAGACAGTGTTCTAAAAAGATTTGTGGGACCTTATTCAACATCTGTGTTGCCCAGGATCAGTGAAAAACACATTCAAGGTGTTTAACTCCATGAACCAAACTCAGATGTGACCTAGTTACAATCAGCCATTCACAAACATGCTATTTCTGTAGTGTTCTGTGTGGGGACTCCTCTATGGCCACGTATTCAATGCATCCAACAAAATTAAAAAAAACAAAATCCAGTCTTATTCCAGCTGCATGTTGTGTGCTGTTCTCTTCCCCTCCCCCCTCCCTAACCTGCTCAGGTGTTGCTCATGGAGTGACGATGAGGAGCACCTGGCCTGAGACGAGTCCTCAAAAGCTCCAGCCAGCATCAGAGGAAGGAGGCTGGTGGTGGAAGCCTCTCAGCCTGGAGGTGTCTTTCGTCTGTTGTCTTACTGCAGTTGTGAAGTTTGTCTTTGTTCATGAATCTCGTGGTTTTGTCCTTTCGGACGCGTCTTTCTGGTTACTTTGAGTCAGTGTGGGTTCTTCTAAGGGTTCTTCTAAAGGCTTCATGAAGCATTGAAGCCTCTCATCCAGGTGGCTCACTCCAGACAAAGCTTCATGAGGCTTCATCTGCTCTAGTAGGACATCAGGTGGATGTAAAAATATCAGTCGGCATGAGTTTGAAGTGTGTGGCATTTTGCAGAAAGCCTGTGAATTAAACTGTCAGCAAAATAAAGACGTATGCAAAACATGTATATTCTGGTGATGACAATATACTGTGTCTGTGTACTGTGTGTATGGAAGATGATGTGGTGGCAAATAATGTATTGGAATGTCACACCTGAAATCCAGTTATAAATGGTTATAAAAATCCAGGGGAAACAGATGGTCACGTCAGTTTTGGCAGTAAGAACTGGGTTGTGTAAAACCGGATAGACAGGATCAGGTTAGGGTGACATTGTTCCAGGGTTTGTTTTTGCCAGAAGACAGAAATGATTACCGAACAATGGACTTAAGTTTGGGCACTTTCCCGGAAAGCTCATGTTCCCGTTTTCCCAAGGAAAATACACACACAAACACACAAGTACAAATGAACGTGTACCTGTCAGGTATAAAAGACTTATGGGATATGAGTTCAGTGCTGTTTCCCGACTGATCTGGTGTCATATACTGATGTACTGAGAATCAAATTAAAAAATTTCCGTTTTGGCTGTCAACCATTCTTCTGCTGCTCCCGAGTCTTTATTTCAGTTATTGCTGAGGTATGGCACTTCCCCTACATACAGTAATTGGTCAAGCAAATTTGTCAAGACAGTAGGAGTCTCGGGATTAAAGCAGCTAACTCCAACAACAGCTCCAGTGCTCGTGGTCACAGAGGGTGAAGAAATAAGGATTCCAATCTTAGTGTCCAACCAAACTCCAATTAATTTATTGGGAAGGATCTTCTTTTCCTGTCGGCTTTTCCCTTCAGGGGTCACCACAGCGAATCAGTTCCCTCCATCTAACCCCGTCTTCTGCATCCTCTTCTCTCACACCAACTACCTTCATGTCCTCTTTCACTACATCCATAAACCTCCTCTTTGGTCTTCCTCTAGGCCTCCTGCCTGGCAGTTCAAAACTCAGCATCCTTCTACCAATATATTCACTATCTCTCCTCTGGACATGTCCAAACCATCTCAGTCTGGCCTCTCTGACTTTATCTCCAAAACCTCTAACATGTGCTGTCCCTCTGATGTACTCATTCCTGATCCTATCCTTCCTGGTCACTCCCAGAGAGAACCTCAGCATCTTCATCTCTGCTACCTCCAGCTCTGCCTCCTGTCTTTTCCTCAGTGACACTGTCTCTAGACCAAACAACATTGCTGGTCTCACCACAGTTTTGTACACCTTTCCTTTTATTTTAGCTGAAACTCTTCTATCACACATCACACCTGACACTTTTCTCCACCCATTCCATCCTGCCTGGACACGCTTCTTCACCTCTTTTCCACACTCTCCATTGCTCTGGACTGTTGACCCTAAGTACTTCAAATCCTCCACCTTCTTGATCTCTTCTCCCTGTAACCTCACTCTTCCACTTGGGTCCCTCTCATTCACACACATGTACTCTGTCTTACTGCGGCTAACCTTCATTCCTCTCCTTTCCAGGGCAAACCTCCACCTCTCTACCTTCTCCTCCACCCCTTCCCTGCTCTCACTGCAGATCACAATGTCATCTGGAAACATCATAGTCCATGGAGATTCCTGTCTAACCTCGTCTGTCAGCCTGTCCATCACCATAGCGAACAAGAAGGGGCTCAGAGCTGATCCCTGATGCAGTCCCACCTCCACCTTAAATAAGAATTTCTCCTCCTCCTCCAGCTCACATCCTACCTATGGAGCATACCCACTAACAACATTGACCATCACACCTTCTATTTCTAGCTTCAGACTCATCACTCTATCTGACACTCTTTTTACCTCCAGGACATTCCTAACAAACTCCTCCTTCAAGATAACTCCTACTCCATTTCTCTTCCCATCTACACCATGATAGAACAACTTGAACCCTGCTCCTAAACTTCTAGCCTTGCTACCTTTCCACCTGGTCTCCTGGACACACAGTATGTCTACCTTCCTCCTCTGCATCATGTCAACCAACTCTCTACCTTTTCCTGTCATAGTTCCAACATTCAACGTCCCTACTCTCAGTCCTATACTCTTGGCGCTCCTCTTCTCTCTCTTTGTGCGAACACACTTTCCTCCTCTCCTTCTTCGACCAACAGTATTCTAATTTCCACCGGCACCCTGTAGGTCAACAGCACCGATGGCGGTTGTTGTTAACCCGGGCCTGGACCGATCCAGTATGGAAGTCATAGGTTTGATTCATGTGTTTAATTTGGCAAAAGTTTTACATTGGATGCCCTTCCTGACACAACCCTCTGTAGTTATCCAGGCTTGAGACCGGCACAATAAGACACTGGCTTGTGCCCTCTTGTTAAATTCACTTTGGTCTAGTTAATTCAACATACTTTGTTTTTTGAATTCTGTCGTGTCTCCTGGAACTGAGGTAAACCCGTATCTGCTTCGTGCTGGGGGGTCACTGACACATACGCTTCACTGTAAGCCCACACCCAATTGCATCGACACTAAATCTGTTTAAATAGAGACAATCTGAACACAATGTCAGCTTTAAAGGTTGATTTTATCTCATAAGATAAAAGTGTTTGCGGTGCCCACTGGAATAGGCTCTAAATACCCCCGTGACCCGCAATGAGCGGAACAAGTGGTAGAAAATGATTGAATAAAAAAGATCTACAGGCCATCCATTAGCTGATTCAACTGTGTGGAATCAAACAACCGCTACGTGGTTGTTTGTACACGTCCCTGCCCTTCTAACTCGGTTCAGGTCTGGTTGATTTTAAAGGCTGGAAGTGAATCATGGATCCTGAAGCAAATTCCTTCAAACCGGTTCCGCAGCACGTTCGTTTGATGGTTAGGGTAGACAGATGAATCATGAGACGATGGTTGAAGTTGGTGGTACTTTATTCAGCAGAGTTCTGGGTCGTTCTCAGATATAGTAAACATTAGGGATGAGCGAGTACACCACTATCTGTATCTGTATCTGTTCAACCAACTAGATTATCTGTATCCGTATCTGTATTCGGAATGGGCGGGGCTTAAACCGGAAGTGGGTGTGGTTTGACTGGAAATGGGTGGGGCTTAAATCACTACATTGTTTTAAGTCTAAAATTGATATGGATTGATCACAAGTTGCTGTATTTTTGCTTATTTTAAAACTATTTACAGAACAGCCTCAAAATTGAAATTCAAATAAATGTTTTTGATCACAAAAGTAAGAGAACTATTTACAGAACAAGTTTTTTATGGAACTGAGACAGAACATGAATATTCTTAAGTCTAAGAATGAATATTTACTGAAGAGCCTCAGAATTGAGATTCAACGCTTTTTGATCACAATAGTAAAGGAACTATATATAGAACGAGTAAACACAAAGTGCATTAATGAAGTGCATGCAATAAAAAAAGTAATTAACTACAAAGTATGCATGAACAAGAATTGTCATACTCAACAAAACTTTTTAATATTTTTTATACTTTTTAATTTCAATTTTTTTCTAGTACTTTTTTTTCAATTATTTATTTTTAGTACCAAATGCTATTGCCATTTTTTTTCACATAAAGTTAAACAATATTGATTATGGTGTGTGTGTGTGTGTGTGTGTGTGTGTGTGTGTGCGCGTGTGTGTGTGTGCACGCGCGCACGTGCTATGTCTCAGTTAAAATATTAAGTTCAGACATTGTTAATTTGAACAGAGTTTAGAACAGGTAAAAAAAAAAAAGAAGACTTTCACCACTGAAGCGGTGGTTAAATGCACACGTACGTGCAACAACAACAAAAAAAAAACATCAACAAAGTTCACCACAGAACCAAACACCAAAATAGAGACAAGCTGAAGAAAATCTAATAAGGACGTGATCAACAGTGAAGCCACGAACAGAGAGATCAGTAACTGCGTGTACCGGAGACAGAGAGTGGGACAGGGAAACTCCGCTCTAACTGCAGTCTGTAGGGAGGGGCGGGAACTATGTGTGACTGGCCAATCACAGAGCGTGACAACAGTCCGGCTGATTTTCCTTCAGTCCGATCACGAGTATTAACGGGCTTTATTCGTATCCGTACTCGTCAAAATGCATTATCCGCACCGGATACTCATATGAAACGAGTATCCGGCTCAACCCTAGTAAACATCAAAGCATGTACAGTAGTATGAGAAGGACGACTCGTCTCAAAACACTGGTTAACAAACTGTTCAACATAACAGGCGTGGCTTGATCTGACTCCTTTGCTGGAATACAATCATTAGCAATTTCTTAGAAACGGATAATGAGTACATGTTAACCTCATGGACCATGAGTCATATCTTCAAAGCAAGCTTGTTAGCGTGTGTTCACCATATTTTTGTGCAGGTGTGTGTGTAGGAGAAACAAGTAAAGTGTAATAACTGGAACATCAAAATGTCACAACCCAAAGGCAAACCTCAAGAAACAGCCTGCGTGTAAAATCAAACACATTTTAGAAAGGGCATCCATCCATCCATCCATCCATCCATCCATCCATCCATCCATCCATCCATCCATCCATCCATCCATCCATCCATCCATCCATCCATTCATTCATTCATTCATTCATTCATTCATTCATTCATTCATTCATTCATTCATCCATCCATCCATCCACCCATTCATCCATCCATATGTCCAGGTCTGGCTTACTGTGGAAACAGGAGAAGACTATTCCAAATATGTCTATCTGGAGAAAATGTAGTTTCTCCTCAGGGACCCCACGGACTTCCCAGATCAGATGGGATATGTACTCCCTTCAGTGAGCTCTTGGACCACATCGGGGTTTCCTTTCACTTGGACATCTCCAGAAAACCTCCAAAGGCCGGTGTCCTAGAGGCCTTGTAGCCAGGTGTCCAAAGTCCTCAGCTGACTCCTTTTGATGTGAAGGAGCCCAGGCTCCCTCCTGAAGTTGAAGTTCTTCTCTAATACCAACTACACTATTTTGATGGTCTTATTCTTTTGGCGACTACCCAGAACTTGATTGACTGGCCAATCGAGCTCTACCTTCTAACTGAGCTGATACAGCTGGAAGCACTAACTCCCATTCTGGTTGCTCCATGCTTGACTGCAAAGTGTTCCAGGGTATGCTAAGGACTGACTAATGTAAGCCAGCACAAGCACATCGCGAAAGAGCACACAGCTCCCCAAACCAGACCTTCTCCTCACCTCACCGTCCCATGTAGGAATATTACAAATAGGATCTGACACCCGGGGAACCTTTGAGGAGCCATCAGCCACTGAGAAAATGCTTGACTACTGCTGAGAATGTGGGACGATTCATGTCTTCTAAAAACACTGCTGTCCCCCATACTCCTGCAGAGCTTCTTGACTTCTTCGCTTCCCTCTTCCAAAGATTTGGAAGAGGGAAATTTAGCCCCAAGAGCCCAGACCTCCACTACAGAAGACACAACAGTTCGTTTCAGGAGCCCACAGTGCTTCTTCCAGCACCCAACAATATTTTCAGTGTGGGTCAACAGTACTCAGCCCCCACTTCATGCAGGTACAATACTCAACCCCCCTATATGCAGGTGCAAAAGGTAGAAGCACACTGCCTTCAGGTACATTTAGCAAAATTGAACTTTATATAGACAGAACTTTAATAATCCTGAGGAAAATTCTGTCCTGGACAAAATTCTAGTTGTGACGTTCACTGAAACTTGTGACTATATGTGGCTACATGACTACATCTGAACTAATGACTATTTGTCTTTAGAACAAATAGTTCTAATGACAACTTGTTTTGTAACAGGAAAAGTTATCATTAAAGCAAACTGGGCGAAGCAATACACAACAGACTCAACTCATCTCTAGGTTGGCTGGATCTGACACAGTGAGTATATTTTATTTTATCTTTGCAATGACCAAAGATGTGGTCAAATTCTGTCCTCAAGACCCACCCTATCATTTCTGTACCTTTTCTGTGCATAAGTCAAACCCTAATTCGTAGAAGCTGTGGAGATACTACCCTTGTTTTGGTGTGTTTATAACGTTGTGTGTGAACATTTGAGCCTTTCAGAGACAACATGGTGGCACCATGGGTAGAGATGATGCCTCACTGCAAAAATGCCCTCGGTTTGATTCTGCCTGGGGGTTTTCTGTGCAGAATGTGCATGTCTTCTCCGTGTCTGCATGGGTTCTCTCCAGGTTCTCCAGCCTCCCCCCACCCCCAAAAGCATGCCACATCAGTGAATTGGACACTAAATTGTCCATCGGTCTGACTGTGACAGTGAATGTTTGCTTCTCTAAGTGATCCTGTGACAAACTGGTGACTTGTCCAAGGTGTACCCCCCCTCCCATTTCAGTGTAGTCCTGTGGCCTGGATTCAGCCAAGAGGCTGAAGACAAAGCAATTTGTCATTGTCTCATCAAGAAGATGAATCAATCAGCCTTTTAGAGGTGACTCACTGAACAGAATCATGACTTATGCCAATCAACCTGTTAAACTGTGCAGCGTTCCAGTCATCGTTCCAGTCAAACTGTGCAGGAAAACAGTCAAACTGTGCAGGAAAACAGTTAAATTGTGCATGAAAACAGTTGAACTGTGCAGGAATAGAGTTAAACTGTGCAGCGTTCCAGTCATCGCAGGAAAACAGTCAACATAAAACATTTCCAGAAGATGATGCTGGAATATAACATTCTCATTGCCTTTTTTCCAGAAACCTGGACAGTTTCTGAACAGATTGAACAAGCTACACAACCATTATACAACGTGAGTGAGTTAACTCTTGTGATTGTACGTTTGGGTGGTGGCGGCTGATGTATTTGATGTTTCTTCTTCTTCTATCAACTAATTACAACTTAATGCTGTTTTTAGGAGCTACATGCACAGAGAAGATGAAGTTTGATAACATCCTGGAGGACATCAGGGGTCTGGGGCCTTTCCAAATCATTAACGTCATCTTGCTCTACGGCCCTCTAATAATTTTACCCTGTCACTTCCTGCTGAACAACTTCATTGGAGTGTTGCCTCCTCACCACTGTGACATCAGCATCCTGAATGATGGACCCTTCAGAAACCTAACTGAGCAGCAGAGGCTAACTGTTAACATTCCTGTACAAGAAGATGGCAGCCCCAAGTCTTGTGAGATGTTTGCAGAGCCTCAGTTCCAGCTTCTAGCCAACATCTCCAACAGCTCTGACCTCCCAACGGTCCAGTGTGGGAGTGGATGGGTTTACGACAACTCCACCTTCACCTCCACCATGGCTATGGAGGTAAAATTTCTGTATTTCTTCAAGGATTCATTCTGACACAAAGACAAGAGTCAGGGTGAAGAAACTCCTGCTCTGAGTTTTTCCCCACCGCTGTCTCTTATGCTTTGGAGGGTTCTGTTGGTTTTCTCTGTCTGTTAAAGCGCTTTGAAATGTCTGCTGATGTAATTAAGCACTTTACAAATAAAGGTTGATTGGTTGAAAACTGCCCTGTCCCATTGTGATGGATGGCAGCCACATCCATCAGCTCCTCAGTGACAGAAAGGTCTGAATTCACGCCTCTAATAAAAATGGATTGCTGCGCTGCATCCATGTTATCTGTGCTTTCATCAACGGATAATGAAGAAGCTACAGTATGTAGCTTCTGTGTCTCGTCAGACAGCTTTGTTGCTAAGTAACCTGTTAGTTCCTTGACTCGGCAGCAATGATGCGTCTTGATGAACTGACATTTTTTAAAGTCTGAATCTACTGTGTTCTCAGTTTGTTTTGCAATTCTTGTAATTTGCTGTTTTTCTTTACGACTCACTTTAGCACACTTGTCAAAATGTCAAAGTATATTGTAATCTGACAACTGGCACTGCCTCATAACACAAAAGACAGTAGAAACACTGCAGACTAGTGGCGGGAAGATGTCACTTCTCGGGTAACATAATTGCATGCATTATGAGAAATGCATTATGCATTATGGGAAATGTAGTTTTGACTCATTTACTAAAGACAATCAAACCTTTTAAGCTCTCACGTGCTACACTCAATGACGTGGTGGGCCACATTTGGCCCGTGGGCCTTGAGTTTGACACATATGCTGTAGACTGTGAACTGTAGTGAGAACACTATACCTCAGCAAACTGAAATAAAGACTCAGGAAATGTGAATTCTAGACCTTGACTAAAACTGGCCCTCCTCTCCAGCAGAGAGATGGATGATACCTAACTGGGTCAGGTCAGCAGCGTTTCTCACATTGGAGTTGGGCATCAATAGGGCCTCCTGCTCTGCCATCTGATATGACGGGGGCATTTCCAGTCTGCCCACCGCTCGATCAATACTTCTGAGGATCAACTGTCGAATGCAAGGAAAACAGCATCCACAGAAAACAAAAACCCCTTTTTTGGCCAATAGAGAGTCTAGAGCAATTCTATTTTGATAAGCAACTAATGAGATCACTTTCTGTCACAGACACATGACTGTCACATGGTCATGATACCAGGAGGTTGAGTATACGTCGCTTAGGGACTTAACAAGTTAAAATCAGACATAAAGCTTTATAACGAAGAGACGGACATTCAAAGCGCGTGTGATACTAGTGTCACCGTGGGTCCTCTCAGGTTAACTTCCTGTCTCTTCAGAATCAGAATCAGAAAAGGTTTTATTGCCAAGTACAGTAAAAATTACTGTCGAGGAACTTGACGCGGTGTCGGTGCATTGAAAGGTGGAAGAGAATAAAAGTGAATGAGGAATAGGAATAGGAATAGAAAGACTATTTACAATTCACATTACGGTGAGTTGAGATATACTCTTCTTGACTTTCCTGCAGATGTCTCCACACAAACCTACTTAACAACTTCTCAACTCACACATGAGCTCAGCATACACTCAATTACACAATATCACTTATGACGTCCAAGCAAACAGTTTTCCACACTCATAAAAGAAAAAAAAACTTCGTTTTATCCCAGGATGTGTATATTCACATTATTCAGTTTAGATTCATACACATGAGGTCATTGTTATTTTTGGCTGCAGCCTTTTTCTGTTTTATTTCACTCATTAAAGTTTACAAATTTCCTTATATTACTTCCTTACATTTACTTATACTTATATTTTTACTTAATTTCCTTATATTTACCGGCCGTTCCTTATATTTACTGACACGATAGGTGTACTTTCTTAACAATGCTAACAATGTCTCGGCACCTTTTCTGAATTTTGGAGTCAAATTATGCCACTATCAGTAACTGCCGGCACTTGGCTATGGTTACACACAAATCGACATCGCCAGAAAGAGTAAGGGCCTTAGATTTTCACTCAAAATCCAAGAAAAAGCACCAAATACCACTTCTGGATATCTCAGCCTCTCTTACGCTTACCTTGGTCTACCTATGGACCAAGGTAAGCCTTAGAGAGGCTGAGAAGTCCAAGTTCCTCTTGGACGTCTCAGCCTCTCTAAGACTCACCTTGGTCTACCCATAGACCAGTCAAAATAAGTCTCACTTCTGGACTACTCAGCCTCTCTAAGACTCAACTTGGTCTACCTATAGACCAGTCAAAACAAGTTCCTCTTGGACTTCTCATCCTATCTAAGGCTCACCTTGGTCTACGCATAGACCAGTCAAAACAAGTCTCACTTCTGGACTTCTCAGCCTGTCTTAGGCTCACCTTGGCCACGGCCAGAGTTCATAGAGGCCACAGAACTGTGTGGAACAATTGGCCAAAATCACACCTGAGCAACACAACCAGGAGGTCCACTCAGCACCAAAGGCCTTTTGTTTAAAGCTTTAAATGACATGAAGTGTTCAATACGTTCCCCTGTACAATTGCTTGGGTTGTTCGCGACATCTGGTGAAAATGTTAGGTCAGTATCCCCTGCAGAAATCTCCTTACTGAGAAGCGGTGACGGGTTCAATTCTTGGTGAAGAGGCTCTGTATCTGTGTTTGCAGTGGGACCTTGTGTGTGACAGGAAAAGCCTGATGGGAATCTTGACCACAGTCTTCTATACTGGAGCGATGATTGGAGCCATAATATTTGGATTCATCTCGGATAAGTACGAGTAGAAAAATACCAAAAACCTCTTTCATGATGAATGACACATACAGCACCATGTTTGAACACTTTAAAATCCATCAAATTGAGAGCTTGAAATGTAAAACAAAGTTCATCTATCTTTTGGATATGTAGGCATGTCATTTAATTAAAAAAACATTTTGGAACTATTTTACTGTTTGTCCATTACAAAATGTGTAATTCCAGTTGAAATGCTTTGGAGGTGTCTTTAAATGACATGAGTTGTCATGATGTTCATTTCATTGTCCCATCACCAGGTATGGGAGGAGACACACTCTTCTGGCTTCGTACATCATGTCAATGGTGTGTGCCTTCTCCAGCGCACACGCCAACTCTGTCATCCTATTTGCAGTGTTGAGGTTTCTTACTGGGATAGGACTGGCAGGAGTCAACATTACCTCCATAGTCCTCAGTAAGCCAAGTGTTTGCTGTTATTCAGAAGGAGAGTGAAATGGTTGGTGGAACACGTGTGGTTAATTCATCGCCCTGCAGGTCTCGAGTGGGTGGGCATCCGCTACAGGTCATTCAGCAGTGTGATTGGCAGCATGGCCTGGTCGATCGGGAACATGCTGCTGGCTGGACTAGCCTTCCTGGTTCGAGACTGGCGGGCACTGGTCATGACCGGCACAGCTCCAATGGGATTGGCACTCGTGACCTGGTGGTGAGTGAAATGCTCCAGTTCTCCTCATGTTTTCAATAGAACCCATGACCAAAGACATCCATATTTAAAACTAGGGGAACAGAAGATCAGAACTTGTTCTAGAAAATTTGATCTGATCACTCATCCAAAACAAGACCATCAACCCACTGAGGACCCGTAGGTGTCATCATGACTTAGTTCAAGAGAATGTGACGCCCCGTCCTTTGTCAGGCAGGAACTACCTTGGGCCACATGAGTAGTTCAAGGGCACCTCGGCAGTGTTTATGAGGTGAACTGGCATCTCTCCTCTGCCAGTCCATGCTCCAGACGTTTTGGTCCAGTTGGGATCAATAAAGCTGATTCTTCTGTTTGAAATGGCCATACTTTGTTCCCCAGCCCAAGACCCAGTGGACTGAAGAATCTTCTTGTTGTCAGTAGGATTCAAACCTGCACCAGGAGAACCCGATGGATTCCTAGTCCATTGCCTTAACAGCTCAACAACCAGAGCCCAGCTGAGGACGAAACTAGGACTGAGGCAAAACCAGTTTGTTTAGAAATGATTTCTAACGGGACAGGCTGGTATCTCTGGGGGTTCTTTGACCTGGTCTGGGCCTACACTGATGAATTAGTGTTCCCAAATCTTTTTGTATATATGGAAGGTCATTTTGAGGGGTGCAAATTGCAAGTCCCTATATTTCCTTTTATTTAAATAAACCATGATCAAAATATAGAACAAACTAAATGAGTCCATCTGATTGGCTGATGGCTTAACAGAATCTGATGGTTCTTTGTTTCTTTGCCATGCTTCAAACAAGCCTGATGGTGATTGGTGGACATAAAAAACAGAGTTTCAGTTCCATCATGAAAAACTCACTGGGTTCACGCATTAATCAATAACATTCTACATAAATGTGAACAACTTTGTTGGTGAGAAAGCTAACAGGAATTTAACTGCAGGTGGATTCCTGAATCTGCCCGCTGGCTCTTAGTCAAAGGTCAAGTGGAGAGAGCTCAGTTCTACCTTGATAGATGTGCAAAGTTGAACAAAAGACCCAAACTGTCATCTGACCTGATCCTAGAGGTAAGAGTATCACCACATGTTTGATACACACAGCACAAAGACTGGCAAAGACAGGTAAAAGTATTCAGGCAAGGGACCCAAACCTAAGACATCGGGAAAGAATCCACAGCGTATCGAACATGTTTAGAGTGACTTCTCTGACTCCACAGACATTCTCCAACATGAAAGTCATGGAAAAGCAGAACAAACACTTCACTTACCTCGATCTCATCAAGACCCCAAAGATGAGGTGCCTCGCTGTCAAGACTGGGATACTGTGGTAGGTACCACACCCGATTGTGTCTGTCTAAAAGTTACCCAACAGCTGTCCACTTGCCTGCACAGCATTCTAGCTACTCCTTTATTAGAAAATACACCAGTCAAACATAACATGAACACCTGCTCAATATTGTGAAGACCCCCCATGTTGTCAGGCAGTAATTTGTTGGTGTTACCTTCAGGTTTGGAATTGCTTTGACATATTATGGAATCTCCTTGAACGTCAGTGGCTTTGGTCTGAACGTGTATCTCACACACTTCATCTACGCGGCTATTGAAGTTCCTGCCAAACTGGTGACCCACTGCTTGGTGAACATTGTTGGTCGGAGGCGGTATCAAGCTGGAACAGTGCTACTGACAGGAGTCTGCATCGCCATCAACATGTTTGTGCCAACAGGTTGTGCATCTTTATTTTCCTGTTCACAAAAGAATCAAACACATGACCAAGTGTTATTTTGCAGCCCTTTAAACAAGCCTGTTCATTTCTCATTAGACTTACACACATATTATTAGATCATACCATGTGATGATATGAGCAAACTGCTGCTTTAATCAGTCTTCTCGTTTGCATGCATATTTGTTGCACATTTTTTGATTGGGACCCATGATCGTCAGACAGTGTGCGTCTCTGGGACACAAGCTTTAAATGCACTTCATTGAACAAAAATGTTCACAATTTATCCATTTCTCCACTTAAATTTGGAACCCGAAAATCTCCATTATGTTTTGATTTTGCGCAAGACACTCACAGAAGTTTCTCATCATGAGACTCACCTATGTGATTCTGATTTATCAAAATCGACCAAGCGGCAACACGACGTCTGCTGGTTTAAACGCTGCAGTGAGAGAGGAGTTAGTTATACCCTCCAGAAAAAGAATAAGAGTCCTGCTGGGTTTGTCTGTCTGTTAAAGCGCTTTTAATGTCTGCTAATGTGATTAAAAGCTATACAAATGAAGGTTGATTGATTGATTATAACCATGCCTCTAAAATAGATGCAAAAGTTGGAGAAAAAGGAAGTGTCAATGAGTGTTTTCTTGAATAAAAAACAATCAAAAGTTTGTTTAGACAGTTTAGTTTTTATATTGTACGATTATAAAATTTTATCATACACTTCTACCGCGTATTTTGTTCTTACTTTTGGAATGCATAAACTTCATGTTGGGATGCACAAATTTTTCTTGAAGCGCATCCCAAGATGCACTACTTCCTTGGGGTAAAATGAACTTGGTCTAATATTATGTGAATGGAGACGATGAATGAATGGATCTTGTTTTAATTCACACCATTTCTTTGACTTCACGTCTGCAGGACTGTGGTATGTTCGTGCAGCTGTGGCCGTTCTTGGAAAAGGCCTGTCAGGAGCCTCCTTCACCACCGTGTACCTCTACTCCAATGAGCTTTACCCCACCGTCCTCAGGTCAGCTGCTGCTGACACTTCTGTTCACCTGCCGTGTTCACAATGCCTTAGATTTCTGACAAATTTATGAAGGTGAGGGTTCATTCAAATAATCCATTCAAATCAATATACTTTTGTTTATGTTAATATCTAGACATAAACATACAGTTTCCTCCATCGTCAGGGGAAACATGAGTTTACATACAGTGAGTGACTTCAGACTAGAGAGGACAGACGGTGGGAACAAGTCAACAGTAGTGACATCCAGCTGACCTGCTTCAGTCCAGGGAGTTACCTCCACCACTCAGACTGATTCATGAAGCTCTTCTGTCCCACCAGACAAAACGGAATGGGCTTCAGCTACTTCACTTCCCGTCTGGGGGTGTCGCTGGCTCCCCTCATCCTGCTGCTGGGAGACGTGTGGACTCCTCTTCCTCACATCATCTTCTGTTCTGCTGCCATCACCTGTGGTCTGCTTCCTCTGCTGCTTCCTGAGACGCTGAACAAGAAGCTGCCAGAGACCATCGAAGACATCGAGAAGCCCAGGAAGGTAAGTGAGTGACGGAGTGTGTGTCTGGTGACGGACACAGAATGAGTGTTACACCAGTGAGAGCAGTGTGTTATGTGGTCTATATACAGGACCGATCTCAACCAAACGTAACTCCCAGATTCCTCAGGGGGGCGCTGCAGGTCGACTTGATGTTGTCCAGACCACAGATCTTTAGGTTCAGCACAAAGACTTCGGTTTTGTCTGAGTCGACTTACAGAACATGAGGTCCTCCAGTTTTTGTCCTCAAGGCATGACTAAGACAGTGTTCTAAAAAGATTTGTGGGACCTTATTCAACATCTGTGTTGCCCAGGATCAGTGAAAAACACATTCAAGGTGTTTAACTCCATGAACCAAACTCAGATGTGACCTAGTTACAATCAGCCATTCACAAACATGCTATTTCTGTAGTGTTCTGTGTGGGGACTCCTCTATGGCCACGTATTCAATGCATCCAACAAAATTAAAAAAAACAAAATCCAGTCTTATTCCAGCTGCATGTTGTGTGCTGTTCTCTTCCCCTCCCCCCTCCCTAACCTGCTCAGGTGTTGCTCATGGAGTGACGATGAGGAGCACCTGGCCTGAGACGAGTCCTCAAAAGCTCCAGCCAGCATCAGAGGAAGGAGGCTGGTGGTGGAAGCCTCTCAGCCTGGAGGTGTCTTTCGTCTGTTGTCTTACTGCAGTTGTGAAGTTTGTCTTTGTTCATGAATCTCGTGGTTTTGTCCTTTCGGACGCGTCTTTCTGGTTACTTTGAGTCAGTGTGGGTTCTTCTAAGGGTTCTTCTAAAGGCTTCATGAAGCATTGAAGCCTCTCATCCAGGTGGCTCACTCCAGATAAAGCTTCATGAGGCTTCATCTGCTCTAGTAGGACATCAGGTGGATGTAAAAATATCAGTCGGCATGAGTTTGAAGTGTGTGGCATTTTGCAGAAAGCCTGTGAATTAAACTGTCAGCAAAATAAAGACGTATGCAAAACATGTATATTCTGGTGATGACAATATACTGTGTCTGTGTACTGTGTGTATGGAAGATGATTACTTGGAAATAATGAAAAATGATGGGCAGATGATGCCCCATGAAGCATTGAAGCTTTTCATCCCGATCGGTTCACTGCAGTTCGAGGCTTCATGAGGCTTCATTTGCTCTAGTACGACCTCTACTGGAGGGTGAAACATCAGTTGGCATGAGTTTGAAGTGTGTGGTGTTTAGCAGAAAGCCTGTGAATAAAACTGTCAGCAAAATAAGGAAGTATGCAAAACGTGTATTTTAGTGATGGCGGTACTGTGTGTGTGTATGCGTGTGTGTGTGCGCACACAAAGTTGAGGTATAGACAGTGATTTTGTTTGGGTCATATCACTGGTTTCTATTTAAAAAATGTTTGTCCACTGGTCTCAGGTGATTCCATCCCGCTTCAGAGCAGTGATGTCATGTCAGTGTTGGTGTGTTCGTCCGTTAGTCCACCAAACATCTCCACAACCGTTTAGATAGATGGACGGAACCAAAAGCACATGACTCAGGCAGCAAAGGGGGTGAAAATGAGACGATGACCCTGACCTTGAGAAAACTAGGTTAAGGTCAAATTTAAACTTTTGTACACTCAGGAACTGGATAAGATAAAGATGAAGGAGAAGGCCAGTGTAAGACCATAGATCAAAGCCAGTGCTTTGATCAATGACAGTAGGTCAGAGCACTAGCTTTTTATACAGCGTTTCAGAGATTGTTTCTTAGAATGTGTCAACTTCAGTTGTTCACCAGGTTCAGATCCGGTTCTGGTCCTGCTGTGAACCCAGAACCTCACAGCCGGAACGACAACAGTTTCCCATATGGAACACGTGACCAGAAAGTTAACGAAGACTTTGTTATTGCTCCTTTTCCGTTGGGGGGAACCAGGAACATTTACCCCAGGAAACCCCCGGAAGTAGTGTGGCTTTACCTTCAAAATAAAGTCCAGGATTAAAATGTCAACCTCAAAGATTAAAGATCTCAGTGGAGGTTCTACTGGTACCAGTTAGTAATTGGATTTCAGTGAAGGTTCTATTGGTACCAGTTAGTTATTGGATCACTGTGGAGGTTCTACTGGTACCAGTTCTTTATTAGATCTCAGTGGAGGTTCTACTGGGTACCACTTAGTTATTGGATCACTGTGGAGGTTCTACTGGTACCAGTTAGTTATTGGATCACTGTGGAGGTTCTACTGGTACCAGTTAGTTATTGGATCACTGTGGAGGTTCTACTGGGTACCACTTAGTTATTGGATCACTGTGGAGGTTCTACTGGTACCAGTTCTTTATTAGATCTCAGTGGAGGTTCTACTGGGTACCAGTTAGTTATTGGATCACTGTGGAGGTTCTACTGGTACCAGTTCTTTATTAGATCTCAGTGGAGGTTCTACTGGGTACCACTTAGTTATTGGATCACTGTGGAGGTTCTACTGGTACCAGTTAGTTATTGGATCACTGTGGAGGTTCTGCTGGTACCAGTTAGTTATTGGATCACTGTGGAGGTTCTACTGGTACCAGTTCTTTATTAGATCTCAGTGGAGGTTCTACTGGTACCAGTTAGTTATTGGATCACTGTGGAGGTTCTGCTGGTACCAGTTAGTTATTGGATCACTGTGGAGGTTCTACTGAGTTAGTTATGCCTTTTTTTTTCCAAGAGGAGGGACACTGATGCCCACCGTTTTGGCGACGCGCATTTTATTTTGAAACGCCAAACGGAAGTAGTTTGCTGGTCGTGCGTGGCGGCGCGGGGACTTGACGTCGCCAGCTGAGACCGTCCCGGAGAGTTCGGACCATGGAGGAAACCGGCGGAACGTGAATCCCGGTCACTCGTGTCGCTCAGAAGTTGTTGTTGTTCAACGACCAGTCAAAGCGCTATGACGGGCGTTATAACCGCTCACCGCACGGTCCGCAGCAACCGCAGGAAGAACCGGGACTGCGTGGGAACCGTGAGTGGAGTCGTCCGTCTTTGTCTCGTTGTGTCCGGGTCTAATGTGGGTCGAGTCCGCGGTTAGACCGGATGTTCACCGGTGTCCAGGCGTTAAACGTGAAACGCGCGGGGTCCAGCGGGGTCCAGCGGGGTCCTGCGGGATCCTAACGATCACCTGTTGCGTGACGTCGTTGAGCCAGAAGCCCTGAAACTAAAGTTGAACCAAACCCTGAACGGGTCTTTGTTTGTTTACGTTTATGTTTGTTTATGTTTGTTTATGTTTGTCTGGACGAACGCAGTAGTGGGTTAGGTTATGGGTTAGGGTTAGGGTTAGGTTAGGGGTTAGGGTTAGGTTGGGGGTTAGGATTAGGGTTAGGTTAGGTTAGAGGTTAGGTTAGGGGTTAGGGTTAGGTTAGGGGTTAGGATTAGGGTTAGGTTAGGGGTTAGGATTAGGTTAGGGGTTAGGGTTAGGTTGGGGGTTAGGATTAGGTTTAGGTTAAGGGTTAGGATTAGGTTAGGTTAGGGGTTAGGATTAGGGTTAGGTTAGGTTAGAGGTTAGTTTAGGGTTAGGTTAGGGTTAGGGTTAGGGGTTAGGATTAGGTTAGGGTTAGGTTGGGGGTTAGGATTAGGTTTAGGTTAGGTTAGGGGTTAGGGTTAGGTTAGGGGTTAGGATTAGGGTTAGGTTAGGGGTTAGGATTAGGTTAGGGGTTAGGGTGAGGTTGGGGGTTAGGATTAGGTTTAGGTTAGGTTAGGGGTTAGGGTTAGGTTGGGGGTTAGGATTAGGTTTAGGGATTAGACCGGAACCAGTTCAAGAGAAGCTGGTCAGGATGTAGGCTCATTCAGTCAGGGCGGCTGCTCACTTCCTCTGGGAACACGAAGAAGCAGGAGGGGGTCTCGTTGGTTCTGTGTGGGGTCAGGGAATCTCGTTGGTCCTGTGTGGGGTCAGGGGGTCTCGTTGGTTCTGTGTGGTGTCAGGAGGTCTTGTTGGTTCTGTGTGGGATCAGGGGTCTCGTTGGTTGTGTGTGGGGTCAGGGGGTCTCGTTGGTTCTGTGTGGGTTCAGGGAGTCTCGTTGGTTCTGTGTGGGGTCAGGGGGTCTCGTTGGTTCTGTGTGGGATCAGGGGGTCTCGTTGGTTCTGTGTGGGTTCAGGGGGTCTCGTTGTTTCTGTGTCGGGTCGCCACCAGCATCTCCTCTCTCTATGAGCAGCTAGTTTACAGAAGTATTTTCGCCGTACCAGCCAAGAGCCTGGATTTCCAATCTCCTCCAATCTGCTAATGTGCTTAGTGCTCAGTGTGGGACAACATGGTTCTACTCAGCCTCCGGAACGTCACAGTAAAGCAGAAGCTACTGAACGCTGTCAGGAGAAGCTAGCGCTGACTGCACTGCTAATCATTCACAACCTAACAGTGCTTCATCATCCAAGGTCCTGATGGGGTCGTCCTACCGGCCCCATCTGTTCTTTTGTTGTCTCTCTTTTATGATGCAGCGTTAGAACAAACTCCAGTTCCTGTGGTTGTGTCACGCTAAAAGTAGAACCTACATGGAGGCTGGACTGCAGCAACTCCATGCAGTGGACAGAGGGGAAAGAAGAGATGTGTAAAACCCCCTCCACTAATCCTGCATGACACACCTCTCTGGTCAGCAGTCAGGTTGGGACCTACCACAGCAAGAACCTGACACTAGAACCACAGCAAGAACCTGACACTAGAACCACAGCAAGAAACTGACACTAGAACCACAGCAAGAACCTGACACTAGAACCACACCAAGAACCTGACACTAGAACCACACCAAGAATCTGACACTAGAACCACGACAAGGATCTAACACTAGAACCACAACAAGGATCTAACACTAGAACCACGGCAAGAACCTAGCAATAGAACCACGGCAAGAACCTAGCAATAGAACCACCACAAGAATCTAACACTAGAACCACGACAAGAATCTAACACTCGAACCACGACAAGAACCTAGCAATAGAACCACGGCAAGAACCTAGCAATAGAACCACGACAAGAACCTAGCACTAGAACCACGACAAGGACCTAGCGCTAGAACCACGACAAGAACTTGGCACTAGAACCACGACAAGAAATTAACACTTTGAAACCCCCGGAGTGTGAGCCGACAGTTCCACCAAGCAGGAGCTGCCTGCCTTTCTACCTCCCCCTGCATGCGTTCAGGCCCCCTGTGTGTGTGTGTGTTTGTGTGTGTTCAGGGCCTGTTCACACCAATATATGCATGTGTGAATTACTAACACTAGAGTGTGCCACTAATTTCCCCTTGGGGATCAATCAATCAAGTTTTATTTATACAACGCTTAATCATGGCAACAGATATTTTAAAGCGCTTTAACAGACAGAAAAACCCAACTGAACCCTCCAGAGCATAAGAGACAGTGGCAGTCCCTCATAACAGAATCAGAATCAGATTTTTTACAGTGTGTAAAATTTTTAAAAATTAGAACCACGGCAAGAACCTGACACTAGAAGCACGGCAAGAACCAGACTCTAGAACCACGGTAAGAACCTGACACTAGAACCATGTCGTGAAGGTAACACTCTATGGAGTGTTGTTCTGCTGAACTACAGTGGGCTGCACTCATAGAGAACAGCATGTAATCAGATTACATGCTTCTGTCACTGTGGCTTTTGAAGGGTTAGATCTGGTTCCTAAGTATTGAACTGAATCAACAGTTGGGTCAGTGGTCAGTGAACGGACCAGATGTTTGTGTGTTGCCAGTAGGTTAACCCAAATGTGAGGAGTGTTGTGGGTATCAGCCTACATCCAGACTAGATGTGGACGTAGGCTTTGAGTATGAGCCTACATCCAGACTAGATGTTGACGTAGGCTTTGAGTATGAGCCTACATCCGGACTAGATGACATGGTGTAGGCTTTGAGTATGAGCCTACATCCAGACTGGATGTTGACGTAGGCTTTGATTATGAGCCTACATCCAGACTGGATGTTGACGTAGGCTTTGATTATGAGCCTACATCCAGACTGGATGTTGACGTAGGCTTTGAGTGTGATTCTACATCCAGACTGGATGTTGATGTAGGCTTTGAGTTTAAACCAATAGAAACCAGTGTAATCTAGCATAAACCAATAGAAACCAGTGTAAACTAGCATAAACCAGTATAAACCAATGTAAACTAGTATGAACCAATAGAAATCAGTGTAACCAGTAGAAACCCGTGTTAACCAGTACTGCAATAGTTGTGCTGACATTACTGTACAAGCGGTTTCTTGACTGCATCGTTTAATGTAACCATGTGATTTGTACTTGAACCCATGAACTGTTTGAGTGTTGGGTATTACTGGTGTAATTGATTACCAGAGTTAGTTACCCGTACCCTTTATTACTACTGACTAAGGTATTACTGGTGTAATGAATTACCGGAGTTAGTTACCTATACCCTTTATTACTTCTGACTAAGGTGTTACTGGTGTAATCGATTACCAGAGTTAGTTACCTATCTGTTAGTGGTGTTTTTTGGCCGTGTCCAGAGAAGACGGCCTTTAGAGAGAACACGTGAGGTGAGGTTCATGAGGGTTCCATTTGTTCTTCCCCATTCACTGTCAGAGTTCTGATTGAACCAATCAGCTGCCTGCATAGAGTCACATGACAATAGTGCTGACCAGTAGACACCGGTGTGAACCAGTATGAACCAGTCTGAACAAGTAGAAACCGGTGTGAACCAGTAGGAACCGGTGTGAACCAGTGGACACCGGTGTGAACCAGTAGAAACCGGTGTGAACCAGTAGACACCGGTGTGAACCAGTAGACACCGGTGTGAACCAGTAGACACCAGTGTGAACCAGTAGAAACCGGTGTGAACCAGTAGACACCGGTGTGAACCAGTAGACACACTACTGGAACTGGACAACAGAAGTTGTCGGTGACCACCCCCCATGAGGGACGTGCAGGTCTTGGTTCAAACATCAGCCCCCCTCCAGCAGTCGTGTCGTCCTCATGATCGAACAGGACACTCCTTTCTTTCATCGTTCAGCTTTTATAATTGGACAGTAAGGATGTTATTTACATAAACGTCCTATCAGGTTGAAGAACGTCAGCATTAATGACAGAAACATAATGTATGAACTTTGAACACATTAATGGAAGGACTTAGACCGTGTTGTATGTACATCAGTCTTTAATGACTCACATGTGTTGTATGTACATCAGTCTTTAATGACTCACATGTGTTGTATGTACATTAATCTTTAATAATTCACATGTGTTGTATGTATATCAATCTTTAACGACTCACCTGTGTTGTATGTACATCAATCTTTAATAATTCACATGTGTTGTATGTACATCAATCTTTAACGACTCACACGTGTTGTATGTACATCAATCTTAACGACTCACATGTGTTGTATGTATATCAATCTTTAACGACTCACCTGTGTTGTATGTACATCAATCTTTAATAATTCACATGTGTTGTATGTACATCAATCTTTAACGACTCACACGTGTTGTATGTACATCAATCTTAACGACTCACATGTGTTGTATGTACATCAATCTTTAACGACTCACACGTGTTGTATGTACATCAATCTTAACGACTCACACGTGTTGTATGTACATCAATCTTAACGACTCACACGTGTTGTATGTACATCAATCTTTAACGACGTGAATCTGTTTGGATCAACCTGGTTTGGGCTGATTCACCTGCTGCTGATGTCACTGTTCTGTCATTGGTCCAGCCGCTCCCGGTGCACGTCTGTGCTGTAAAGTGGTCTGTTGTTCTCATTGGTGAACAGCTTCTCTTTCTCTTCCAGTCCAGCCAATGAGAGCAGCCGTAGCTGCTTCCTGTCTTCATGTCAGCAGAGACACCAACGGCAGCCGTCATGTCGGCCGGCAGGCCGGAGCGCAAAGGCAGCTTCTTCAAGGTACCCCCACCAGACCGACAACAACCCCCAGCAGGGGGTTCACTTCGACCCCCCAGCAGGGGGTTCACTTCAACCCCCCAGCAGGGGGTTCAGTTCAATCCCCCAGGGGTTTAGTTTAACAGGAGGAGGTTAGGGGTTAGGGTTAGTATAGGCTTGGGGGTTGGGGTTAGGGGTTATGGTTAGTGTAGGGTTGGGGTTAGTGTCAGGTTGGGGTTAGGGTTAGGGTTAGTGTAGAGTTGGGGTTAGGGTTAGGGTTAGTGTAGGGTTAGGGGCTACGGTTAGTGTAGGGTTGGGGTAAGGGGTTAGGGTTAGGGGTTAGAGTTAGGGGTTAGGGTTAGTGGACTCCGGTTCTCCACCAGACGTTCTGATTACAAACAGGAACCCAGTGATGACATTGAGCTCTCAGATCTGATTTGTTGCTGAAGGAGCAGACACGTCTGGACGTGTCTGCCGTTTGAACAGCCGGCGCTCTGGGGAAACTGACCCTTCTGATTTATGCAGATGAAATTAAACCAGTCGGTTTCATTGTGTGAACTGCTCAGAACCAACCCAGGCTTGTTGCCAGTCTTAGGTTTCCAGACTTATTGATCATCTGCAGCCTGTAATGATTATTGGCTTGCCTATAATTTAGTGTAACCACTCCAACAGAGAGCGAATGGCTGTCGGTGGTCCTGTGTTCCCATTGGCTGGAGGGTTGTGGGCTCTTTCACGCTGTCCAGTGTGAACATCACTCTGCTCACAATGTCTGCTCACTTTTTGGTCTTCTCTGACTTTCATTCAGTCTGCAGTGATTTTTCTTCCTGGAAAGTTGATGTGAAATACTTCTAGATTTTCAGATATCCTGGCAGTAGTTTAATAATCCATGAGATTATTAAGGGTTAATAATCCATGAGATTATTAAACCGTGCAGAGAAAGGCTCCTTGAGTTAAAACAAAGAAGATCTTGTGGCATTAAGACGTTTCTTCATCAACACTGAAGCTGCTGCAGGACAACAGTGTTTGTCCTATAGCATCTCTGCGTGTTGGAGGCGTCCTTCAGACCAGACCTGAAGTCCAGCCCGTCACCGAGTCCGGATGTTCTCCTGCTCTGGTCGTCGTGTTGCCCAACAGAAACGTTGCTCAACCCGACAGAGAAGAGGGAAATGAAAGTGGGGTCCAGAGCGAGCTGCTGTCCTGCGTGTGTGTGTGTGTGTGTGTGTGTGTGTGTGTGTGTGTGTGTGTGTGTGTGTGTGTGTGTGTGTGTGTGTGTGTGTGTGTGTGTGTGTGTGCTCTTCCCTGTGTCCGTGACTGAACAGAGCTTTCAGTTCTGTTGGTGTGGCCACACCCGCGTTTGTGGAGCTGGTCTCACCTGGGTCTTTGTCTGAGCTTGTCATCAGGAAGCCGCTGGCGAAGCTTCGTTCTTCCTGTGACGACACGACAAACAGGAAGCGTTCCAGCTCCACACTCCACACGCGTGTTTGTACCTGATCCAGGCGTCGCTTCCTGGTGACGTCAGATGTTCCTGAACCTCTGGCAGCAGATCCATGATCAGACGTGTGACGTGAGCTGACACGCGTGACCTCAGCAGGTCGCATCATGGACACGGTTCCCACACAGGATGAAGTCAGACTGTCAGCCGGTTCTGGTTCTGTGGATCCGAGGAGATGAAACGATGGTTGAAGTTCACGTTAACGATGAGTCTCTGATAGACTGCCTCCCCCCGTTTTCCTTTTCATCGGTGGAGAGGGTTTAGGCCTGAAGAGAGGACACACACACACACACACACAGACATCTGAAGACGCTCCTACAAAACCAAAGTGAACATTTAGTTGTTGTGTTTGAACGTCTCCTGCAGCTCATCGACTCGTTTGCCTGGGAGATCGGCACCTTGAAGAAGGAAATGGGCAAAAAGACTGAACGTCCAGAGAGAGACAGCAACGCACACACCCTGCTCAGGTGTGTGTGTGTGTGTGTGTGTACACATCACTGTAATTATGTGTTCCATGTGTTGACATATGAAAAGACGGTGCAATTCCTCCTGTCTCCCAGCAGAGGGCACCGCAGTGTTGTGTTGTCCTGTACGTTGTATGTGTGGAATCAGGAGACACTCCAGGAAGTGTTTGTGTGGTAGCATCCCTCTGTCCACCTTAACACCAGCATCCCTCTGTCCACCTTAACACCAGCATCCCTCTGTCCACCTTAACACCAGCATCCCTCTGTCCACCTTAACACCAGCATCCCTCTGTCCACCTTAACACCAGCATCCCTCTGTCCACCTTAACACCAGCATCCCTCTGTCCACCTTAACACCAGCATCCCTCTGTCCACCTTAACACCAGCATCCCTCTGTCCACCTTAACACCAGCATCCCTCTGTCCACCTTAACACCAGCATCCCTCTGTCCACCTTAACACCAGCATCCCTCTGTCCACCTTAACACCAGCATCCCTCTGTCCACCTTAACACCAGCATCCCTCTGTCCACCTTAACACCAGCGTCCCTCTGGCCACCTTAACACCAGCGTCCCTCTGTCCACCTTAACACCAGCATCCCTCTGTCCACCTTAACACCAGCATCCCTCTGTCCACCTTAACACCAGCATCCCTCTGTCCACCTTAACACCAGCATCCCTCTGTCCACTTTAACACCAGCATCCCTCTGTCCACCTTAACACCAGCATCCTTCTGTCCACCTTAACACCAGCATCCCTCTGTCCACCTTAACAACAGCATCCCTCTGTCCACCTTAACACCAGCATCCCTCTGTCCACCTTAACACCAGCATCCCTCTGTCCACCTTAACACCAGCATCCCTCTGTCCACCTTAACACCAGCATCCCTCTGTCCACCTTAACAACAGCATCCCTCTGTCCACCTTAACACCAGCATCCCTCTGTCCACCTTAACAACAGCATCCCTCTGTCCACCTTAAGTCACGGTTCTGAGGTGAGTGTTGGGCTGTGATGTCGGTTAAACTCTGTCTTGTCTTTGTCGGGTGTGGTTTCAGGCTGGGCGAGGAGGTGGGCGGTCTCTTCTTGCAGGCGTCTCCCTGTGCCGGGGGGGGGGCCGGAGGTGGAGCCAGAGATTCCGGCTACGACTCCCTGCACCGCCGCCTCAGCGTTCTGGACAGACTGGTGCGGACTCACCCCGTGTGGCTGCAGCTGGGCGTCAGCCACCAGGACGCCCGCCGCCTCCTGCAGG
The DNA here is from genome assembly GCA_013358685.1 of Antennarius maculatus. Taxonomy (NCBI): domain Eukaryota; kingdom Metazoa; phylum Chordata; class Actinopteri; order Lophiiformes; family Antennariidae; genus Antennarius; species Antennarius maculatus. The sequence continues at coordinate 22,828,884 of CM023616.1, forward strand.
GCCAGCCCGCTGGGGTGAGGGGCCCTCACCCGCTTTAGACGTCTACGGCCCTCACCCGCTTTAGATGTCTACGGCCCTCACCCGCTTTAGACGTCTACGGCCCTCACCCGCTTTAGATGTCTACGGCCCTCACCCGCTTTAGACGTCTACGGCCCTCACCCGCTCTAAACGTCGACGACCCTCACCCGCTTTAGACGTCTACGGCCCTCACCCGCTATAAACGTCTACGACCCTCACCCGCTATAAACGTCTACGGCCCTCACCCGCTATAAACGTCTACGACCCTCACCCGCTTTAGACGTCTACGGCCCTCACCCGCTATAAACGTCTACGGTCCTCACCCGCTTTAGACGTCTACGGCCCTCACCCGCTATATACGTCTACGGCCCTCACCCGCTATAAACGTCTACGGCCCTCACCCGCTATAAACGTCTACGGCCCTCACCCGCTATAAACGTCTACGGCCCTCACCCGCTATAAACGTCTACGGCCCTCACCCGCTATAAACGTCTACGGCCCTCACCCGCTATAAACGTCTACGACCCTCACCCGCTATAAACGTCTACGGCCCTCACCCGCTATAAACGTCTACGACCCTCACCCGCTATAAACGTCTACGGCCCTCACCCGCTTTAGACGTCTACGGCCTTCACCCGCTATAAACGTCTACGGTCCTCACCCGCTTTAGACGTCTACGGCCCTCACCCGCTATAAACGTCTACGACCCTCACCCGCTTTAGACGTCTACGGCCCTCACCCGCTATAAACGTCTACGGCCCTCACCCGCTATAAACGTCTACGACCCTCACCCGCTATATACGTCTACGGCCCTCAACCGCTATAAACGTCTACGACCCTCACCCGCTTTAGACGTCTACGGCCCTCACCCGCTATAAACGTCTACGGTCCTCACCCGCTTTAGACGTCTACGGCCCTCACCCGCTATAAACGTCTACGACCCACACCCGCAATAAACGTCTACGGCCCTCACCCGCTTTAGACGTCTACGGCCTTCACCCGCTATAAACGTCTACGGTCCTCACCCGCTTTAGACGTCTACGGCCCTCACCCGCTATAAACGTCTACGACCCTCACCCGCTTTAGACGTCTACGGCCCTCACCCGCTATAAACGTCTACGGCCCTCACCCGCTATAAACGTCTACGACCCTCACCCGCTATAAACGTCTACGGCCCTCACCCGCTTTAGACGTCTACGGCCTTCACCCGCTATAAACGTCTACGGTCCTCACCCGCTTTAGACGTCTACGGCCCTCACCCGCTATAAACGTCTACGACCCTCACCCGCTTTAGACGTCTACGGCCCTCACCCGCTATAAACGTCTACGGCCCTCACCCGCTATAAACGTCTACGACCCTCACCCGCTATAAACGTCTACGGCCCTCACCCGCTTTAGACGTCTACGGCCTTCACCCGCTATAAACGTCTACGGCCCTCACCCGCTATAAACGTCTACGGTCCTCACCCGCTTTAGACGTCTACGGCCCTCACCCGCTATAAACGTCTACGGTCCTCACCCGCTTTAGACGTCTACGGCCCTCACCCGCTATAAACGTCTACGACCCTCACCCGCTTTAGACGTCTACGGCCCTCACCCGCTTTATATGTCTACGTCCCTCACCCGCTTTAGACGTCTACGGCCCTCACCCGCTTTAGACGTCTACGGCCCTCACCCGCTCTAAACGTCGACGACCCTCACCCGCTTTAGACGTCTACGGCCCTCACCCGCTTTAAACGTCTACGGCCCTCACCCGCTCTAAACGTCGACGACCCTCACCCGCTTTAGACGTCTACGGCCCTCACCCGCTTTAGACGTCTACGGCCTTCACCCGCTATAAACGTCTACGGCCCTCACCCGCTATAAACGTCTACGGCCCTCACCCGCTTTAGACGTCTACGGCCCTCACCCGCTATAAACGTCTACGGCCCTCACCCGCTATAAACGTCTACGGCCCTCACCCGCTATAAACGTCTACGGCCCTCACCCGCTATAAACGTCTACGGCCCTCACCCGCTATAAACGTCTACGACCCTCACCCGCTATAAACGTCTACGGCCCTCACCCGCTATAAACGTCTATGTCCCTCACCCGCTATAAACGTCTACGGCCCTCACCCGCTTTAGACGTCTACGACCCTCACCCGCTATAAACGTCTACGACCCTCACCCGCTATAAACGTCTACGGCCCTCACCCGCTATAAACGTCTACGACCCTCACCCGCTTTAGACGTCTACGGCCCTCACCCGCTATAAACGTCTACGGTCCTCACCCGCTTTAGACGTCTACGGCCCTCACCCGCTATAGACGTCTACGGCCCTCACCCGCTATAAACGTCTACGGCCCTCACCCGCTATAAACGTCTACGGCCCTCACCCGCTATAAACGTCTACGGCCCTCACCCGCTATAAACGTCTACGGCCCTCACCCGCTATAAACGTCTACGGCCCTCACCCGCTATAAACGTCTACGACCCTCACCCGCTATAAACGTCTACGGCCCTCACCCGCTATAAACGTCTACGACCCTCACCCGCTATAAACGTCTACGGCCCTCACCCGCTTTAGACGTCTACGGCCTTCACCCGCTATAAACGTCTACGGTCCTCACCCGCTTTAGACGTCTACGGCCCTCACCCGCTATAAACGTCTACGACCCTCACCCGCTTTAGACGTCTACGGCCCTCACCCGCTATAAACGTCTACGGCCCTCACCCGCTATAAACGTCTACGACCCTCACCCGCTATAAACGTCTACGGCCCTCAACCGCTATAAACGTCTACGACCCTCACCCGCTTTAGACGTCTACGGCCCTCACCCGCTATAAACGTCTACGGTCCTCACCCGCTTTAGACGTCTACGGCCCTCACCCGCTATAAACGTCTACGACCCTCACCCGCAATAAACGTCTACGGCCCTCACCCGCTTTAGACGTCTACGGCCTTCACCCGCTATAAACGTCTACGGTCCTCACCCGCTTTAGACGTCTACGGCCCTCACCCGCTATAAACGTCTACGACCCTCACCCGCTTTAGACGTCTACGGCCCTCACCCGCTATAAACGTCTACGGCCCTCACCCGCTATAAACGTCTACGACCCTCACCCGCTATAAACGTCTACGGCCCTCACCCGCTTTAGACGTCTACGGCCTTCACCCGCTATAAACGTCTACGGTCCTCACCCGCTTTAGACGTCTACGGCCCTCACCCGCTATAAACGTCTACGACCCTCACCCGCTTTAGACGTCTACGGCCCTCACCCGCTATAAACGTCTACGGCCCTCACCCGCTATAAACGTCTACGACCCTCACCCGCTATAAACGTCTACGGCCCTCACCCGCTTTAGACGTCTACGGCCTTCACCCGCTATAAACGTCTACGGCCCTCACCCGCTATAAACGTCTACGGACCTCACCCGCTTTAGACGTCTACGGCCCTCACCCGCTATAAACGTCTACGGTCCTCACCCGCTTTAGACGTCTACGGCCCTCACCCGCTATAAACGTCTACGACCCTCACCCGCTTTAGACGTCTACGGCCCTCACCCGCTTTAGACGTCTACGGCCCTCACCCGCTTTAGACGTCTACGGCCCTCACCCGCTTTAGACGTCTACGGCCCTCACCCGCTCTAAACGTCGACGACCCTCACCCGCTTTAGACGTCTACGGCCCTCACCCGCTTTAGACGTCTACGGCCTTCACCCGCTATATACGTCTACGGCCCTCACCCGCTATATACGTCTACGGCCCTCACCCGCTTTAGACGTCTACGGCCCTCACCCGCTATAAACGTCTACGGCCCTCACCCGCTATAAACGTCTACGGCCCTCACCCGCTATAAACGTCTACGGCCCTCACCCGCTATAAACGTCTACGGCCCTCACCCGCTATAAACGTCTACGACCCTCACCCGCTATAAACGTCTACGGCCCTCACCCGCTATAAACGTCTATGACCCTCACCCGCTATAAACGTCTACGGCCCTCACCCGCTTTAGACGTCTACGACCCTCACCCGCTATAAACGTCTACGACCCTCACCCGCTCTAAACGTCTACGGTCCTCACCCGCTTTAGACGTCTACGGCCCTCACCCGCTATAAACGTCTACGACCCTCACCCGCTTTAGACGTCTACGGTCCTCACCCGCTCTAAACGTCTACGACCCTCACCCGCTCTAAACGTCTACGGACCTCACCCGCTTTAGACGTCTACGGCCCTCACCCGCTATAAACGTCTACGACCCTCACCCGCTTTAGACGTCTACGGCCCTCACCCGCTATAAACGTCTACGGCCTTCACCCGCTATAAACGTCTACGGTCCTCACCCGCTTTAGACGTCTACGGCCCTCACCCGCTATAAACGTCTACGACCCTCACCCGCTTTAGACGTCTACGGCCCTCACCCGCTATAAACGTCTACGGCCCTCACCCGCTATAAACGTCTACGACCCTCACCCGCTATAAACGTCTACGGCCCTCACCCGCTTTAGACGTCTACGGCCTTCACCCGCTATAAACGTCTACGGACCTCACCCGCTTTAGACGTCTACGGCCCTCACCCGCTATAAACGTCTACGGTCCTCACCCGCTTTATACGTCTACGGCCTTCACCCGCTCTAAACGTCTACGGTCCTCACCCGCTTTAGACGTCTACGGCCCTCACCCGCTTTAGACGTCTACGGCCCTCACCCGCTTTAGACGTCTACGGCCCTCACCCGCTATAAACGTCTACGACCCTCACCCGCTTTAGACGTCTACGGCCCTCACCCGCTCTAAACGTCTACGTCCCTCACCCGCTTTAGACGTCTACGGCCCTCACCCGCTTTAAACGTCTACGACCCTCACCCGCTATAAACGTCTACGGCCCTCACCCGCTTTAGACGTCTACGGCCCTCACCCGCTTTAAACGTCTACGACCCTCACCCGCTTTAAACGTCTACGATTCTCACCCGCTCTAAACGTCTACGACCCTCACCCACTTTAAACGTCTACGGCCCTCACCCGCTCTAAACGTCTACGACCCTCACCCTCTTTAAACGTCTACGACCCTCACCCGCTATAAACGTCTACGGCCCTCACCCGCTTTAGACATCTACCGTCCTCACCCGCTATAAACGTCTACGACCCTCACCCTCTTTAAACGTCTACGACCCTCACCCTCTTTAAACGTCTACGGCCCTCACCCGCTCTAAACGTCTACGACCCTCACCCTCTTTAAACGTCTACGACCCTCACCCTCTTTAAACGTCTACGGCCCTCACCCGCTCTAAACGTCTACGACCCTCACCCTCTTTAAACGTCTACGACCCTCACCCTCTTTAAACGTCTACGGCCCTCACCCGCTCTAAACGTCTACGACCCTCACCCACTCTAAACATCTACGACCCTCACCCGCTCTAAACGTCTACGACCCTCACCCGCTCTAAACGTCTACGACCCTCACCCTCTTTAAACGTCTACGGCCCTCACCCGCTCTAAACGTCTACGACCCTCACCCTCTTTAAACGTCTACGACCCTCACCCTCTTTAAACGTCTACGGCCCTCACCCGCTCTAAACGTCTACGACCCTCACCAGCTTTAGACGTCTACGACCCTCACCCGCTTTTGGGAACAAAAGCTGCTCCAGGTCCTCAGTGAATTCTTTGGTGTCCCTGCAGACGTTTCTGGTCAGGAGGTCCAGCAGCCTGCAGAGGAAGGTGATTTCCCTCCGGATGGACGACGACTCTGAGGCTGCTGTGAAGGACTTCCCTGTGAAGGAGAGCCAGTACAGTAAGCACCTGAAGCACCTGAACACCCACCAGAGACAGACCAGAAGTACCAGTTATCAGGGGGGGTCGGAGTGGCCCCGCCCTCAAAGCTCACGGTGGTTTTCATGACATAAATAATCCTCTTTGCTTCTGTGATGGTGTGGAAGCTGCTGTTCGTGTCTGCTGTGTGCAGGAAGCAGCGGTTCTCATGAAGCAGCGGTTCTCATGAAGCAGCGGTTCTCATGAAGCACTAGTTCTCATGAAGCAGCGGTTCTCATGAAGCACTAGTTCTCATGAAGCAGTGGTTCTCATGAAGGAGTGGTTCTCATGAAGCACTAGTTCTCATGAAGCAGTGGTTCTCATGAAGCACTAGTCCTCATGAAGCAGTGGTTCTCATGAAGCACTAGTTCTCATGAAGCAGTGGTTCTCATGAAGCAGCGGTTCTCATGAAGCAGAGGTTCTCATGAAGCACTAGTTCTCATGAAGCAGCGGTTCTCATGAAGCACTAGTTCTCATGAAGCACTAGTTCTCATGAAGCAGTGGTTCTCATGAAGCAGCGGTTCTCATGAAGCAGCGGTTCTCATGAAGCACTAGTTCTCATGAAGCAGAGGTTCTCATGAAGCACTAGTTCTCATGAAGCACTAGTTCTCATGAAGCAGTGGTTCTCGTGAAGGAGTGGTTCTCATGAAGCACTAGTTCTCATGAAGCAGTGGTTCTCATGAAGCACTAGTCCTCATGAAGCAGTGGTTCTCATGAAGCACTAGTTCTCATGAAGCAGTGGTTCTCATGAAGCAGCGGTTCTCATGAAGCAGCGGTTCTCATGAAGCACTAGTTCTCATGAAGCAGCGGTTCTCATGAAGCACTAGTTCTCATGAAGCACTAGTTCTCATGAAGCAGTGGTTCTCATGAAGGAGTGGTTCTCATGACGCACTAGTTCTCATGAAGCAGTGGTTCTCATGAAGCACTAGTCCTCATGAAGCAGTGGTTCTCATGAAGCAGCGGTTCTCATGAAGCACTAGTTCTCATGAAGCAGTTGTTCTCATGAAGTAGTGGTTCTCATGAAGCACTAGTTCTCATGAAGCAGCGGTTCTCATGAAGCAGTGGTTCTCATGAAGCAGTGGTTCTCATGAAGCAGCGGTTCTCATGAAGCACTAGTTCTCATGAAGCAGCGGTTCTCATGAAGCAGCAGTTCTCATGAAGCAGCGGTTCTCATGAAGCAGCGGTTCTCACGAAGCACTAGTTCTCATGAAGCAGTGGTTCTCATGAAGCAGCGGTTCTCATGAAGCACTAGTTCTCATGAAGCAGTGGTTCTCATGAAGCACTAGTTCTCATGAAGCAGTGGTTCTCATGAAGCACTAGTTCTCATGAAGCAGCGGTTCTCATGAAGCAGTGGTTCTCATGAAGCAGTGGTTGTCATCAAGCAGCAGTTCTCATGAAGCACTAGTTCTCATGAAGCAGTGGTTCTCATGAAGTAGTGGTTCTCATGAAGCACTAGTTCTCATGAAGCAGCGGTTCTCATGAAGCAGCGGTTCTCATGAAGCACTAGTTCTCATGAAGCAGTGGTTCTCATGAAGCAGTGGTTCTCATGAAGCAGCGGTTCTCATGAAGCCTCCATCGTTCTCCTCAGCTGTACAGAAGCATAGCGCTACAACTCTGCTTTTCATTGGTCGAAGGCTTTTTGAAATCTCCTGTTCCTGCACACTTGCCTCTTGTCAGCACTGAACGGGAATTTCCACATGTTGCCCAGCGAGGGTGAGCTGCTGGTGAATCAGCACCGCGGCGTTTCCTCCTTTGTCCTGTTTGGGCTCACAGCCAGGAGAAGGTGTGGCTGTGGAGTCGCTCACGTCTTAAAGAGGAGTTCAGGTTCACGTCAAGTCAAAGTCAGCTTGATTGTAAAATGTAGCGTAAACGCACGACATACGGCATGGGTGAAATGACAATCCTCTCTGACCCTCGGTCAACAGGTAGTACAACACAGGCAGTACAACACGGGGTACAACAGGCAGTACAACACGGGGTACAACAGGCAGTACAACACAGGCAGGACAACAGGCAATACAACAGGTAGTACAACACAGGCAGTAAAACAGGCAGTACAACACAGGCAGTAAAACAGGCAGTACAACACAGGCAGTACAACACAAGCAGTACAACACAGGCAGTACAACACAGGCAGTACAACACAGGCAGTACAACAGGCAGTACAACAGGCAGTACAACACAGGCAGTACAACAGGCAGGACAACACAGGCAGTACAACACAGGCAGGACAACACAGGCAGTACAACACAGGCAGTACAACACAGGCAGTACAACAGGAAGTACAACACAGGCAGTACAACACAGGCTGTACAACAGGCAGTACAACACAGGTAGTACAACACAGGCAGTACAACACAGGCAGTACAACACAGGCTACAACACAGGCTACAACACAGGCAGTACAACAGGCAGTACAACACAGGCTGTACAACAGGCAGTACAACACAGTACAACACAGGCAGTACAACACAGGCAGTACAACACAGGCAGTACAACAGGCAGTACAACACAGGTAGTACAACACAGGCAGTACAACACAGTACAACAAGCAGTACAACACAGGCAGTACAACACAGGCAGGACAACACAGGCAGGACAACACAGGCAGGACAACACAGGCAGGACAACGGGCAGTACAACACAGGCAGGACAACGGGCAGTACAACACAGGCAGGACAACACAGGCAGTACAACTGTCAAGTTCAAGCAACCTAGAACATTTAAAACACACTCCCAAAAAGGACAAGACAACAGTTATATTTTTTACTCGCGAGGAGAACGGACAGATATGTGCTTAGTTACAGATCTCCACCTCGTTCTCAACATTTCTCTGCCGAACCCTCTTTTTATTTCAGTTGGGCAGTCCCTGTTTACAATGGGTCCTGAAGGGTAGGGGACAAAAATATCAACAATGCACCATGTATGGTATACTGTCACAAGAGTAAAATCCTTCTCTTTATATGGTTTCTTCTTATTTTCAACAGGTCAAGGTTTACATTTTAAACTAGTCGTCAGCTGCTACCTCAGCTGTGATCTATTTGACCCCTATCTAAACATACGCAGGGCATAGCAAGACACACACAAATCCTTTATTGGTTTCAGTAATGAAAACGAGTAAATATGGGATAACATATGTACATTAATCTAACAACAACACAGGCAGTACACCAGGCAGTACACACAGGCAGTACAACACAGGCAGTGCAACAAGGCAGTACCACACAGGCAGTACAACAGGCAGTACAACAGGCAGTACAACACAGGCAGTACAACACAGGCCGGACAACAGGCAGTACAACAGGCAGTACAACACAGGCAGTACAACAGGCAGTACAACAGGTAGCACAACACAGGCAGTACAACACAGCCATTTCTGTAGGCTGTCTCATCGTTGTTGTTGATGAGACCCACCACAGTCGTGTCGTCTGCAATTTGATGGAAGAGTTTGGAGCTGAAAGTTGGTGTGCAGTCGTGGGTCAACAGAGTGAAGAGGAGGGGGCTCAGAACACATCCTTGGGGGGGCTCCCGTGTTCAGCGTGATGGTCCTGGAGGTGTTGTTACAGACTTGAACTGCCTGTGGTCTCCCTGTCAGGAAGTCCAGCAGCCAGTTGCGTATGGAGATGTTGAGTCCAAGCTGGTCCAGTTTATAGATGAGCTGCTGGGGGATGATTGTGTTGAATGCTGAGCTGAAGTCGATGAACAGCATTCTGGTGTACGAGTCTTTGGTCTCCAGGTGGGTGAGGGTTGAGTGTAGTGCAGTGGAGATGGCGTCATCAGTCGACGGGTTGGACCGGTAGGCAAACTGAAAAGGGTCCAGGGTTGAAGGGAGGGCAGATTTGATGTGGTGCATGACTAGCCGCTCGAAGCACTTCATGAGGATGGGAGTGAGTGCAACTGGGCGGTAGTCGTTGAAGCCGGATGGGGGCGACTTCTTTGGGACTGGGATGATGGTGGCTTTGAGGCAGGTGGGGACTACAGCCTGGATCAGGGAGATGTTGAAGATGTCTGTGAAGACATCTGTGAGCTCATCAGCACAGTCTCTCAGGACACGACCAGGAATGTTGTCAGGACCTGGGGCTTTTCGGGCGTTGCTGGAGAAAGCGTCAATGCCTGGTCGCCAGGAGGAGGTGGAGTCTTCTGTGCCGGGATGCTGTTGTCTGCCTCAAAGCGTGCAAAGAAGTCATTCAGCTGATTCAGCAGAGTGGTGGAGTTGTCACAGGACTGCGGAAGGGGCTTGTAGTCCGTAATGGACTGAATCCCCCGCCACAGGTTCCTGGTGTCTCTGCTGTTGCTGAAGTGGGTGGCGATCCTCCTGGAGTACTGTCTCTTGGCCACTCAAATGCCTCGTGACAGGTTAGCCTTCGCTGTCCTTAGGCCCACCTCGTCCCCAGCTCTGAAGGACGCGTTCCGTGCCCTCAGGAGCCTGTGGACTTCACCTGTCAACCATGACTTATGATTGGCCTGAATGGAGATGGTTCTGGTGACCGTGACATCATCCATGCATTTCCTTATGTATGCCGTGACGGTCTCCGTGTACTCCTGGAGGTCTGTAGTGTTGTGGGTGGCTGCATCTTTGAATACGCTCCAGTCTGTGGTGGAGAAGCAGTCCTGGAGTGCCTCTGACGACCCATCAGGCCATACCCGTAAAGGTCTGGCGACCCGTATCAGTCGTCAGACCTTTTCACAGGTCTGACGACTCTTGGGTCTGACGCCCTCCCCTTGGGTCTGACGCCCCAAGGCCCCTTGTAGGCATCTTTATGTGTCGTGTAGACATTGTCCAGGATGTTAGCTCCTCTGGTGGCAAAGTTGATGTGTCCATGTAATTTGGGAAACAGTCTTGTCAGTCGTTCTGTGTGTTCACGTCAGTCGTTCCTTTTGGTTTGTGTCAGTCGTTCCTGTGTTCTCCACAAAACCAGGTTCAGACCTGCTGCTCAGCTGATTGGCTGAGAGACGTTGGTCATATTTGTATAATACACACGTCGCCAGTGCAGTAGGTGGATTCTGGTGGTTTGGGTGTTCCTCCAGACGCTCTGATTGTTGGCGCTCAAGGGAGATCAGAGGTCTGAAGCCTGAAGGTCCTCGATTCCTCCATTGTTCTGTTGAACTCAACATGAAGACCACAACAGACCACCGGACTCCTCATGGACTCCTCGGTGAAGACCAGCAGTCTGAGCTCACTGAGATGAGTTCATCATATTTATATTGTGTTGTCCTCAATGAATTTAGGGTTTATGCAGATGTTTTTAACAAATGATGGACCTGATGGTTTCCATGGTTTCCACAGCTTTCTCTATGGAGGGCTCGGGCCTGAGCTTCGCCGACCTGTTCCGTCTGGTGGCTTTCTGCTGCATCAGCAGGTGAGTCCGTCGCTCTGCTCGTGTCTGTGTTTAAACTCTGCTAGAGTTGTGTTCTGTCTGTGGAGCGTCATTAGACTGTCACTACATCACATGTCTTAGTTATGACACACGTGACGTTCTAAATTTAAACCTTCCATTTATCAGCCCAAGTCCTGCTGTCGTGGTCGACATGACAACAGCGGATGATCGAAATGCTCCATTCATCCTGTCACAGGTTCAGCTGTAAGGAACACACCTGCACAGGTTCAGCTGTAAGGAACACACCTGCACAGGTTCAGCTGTAAGGAACACACCTGCACAGGTTCAGCTGTAAGGAACACACCTGCACAGGTTCAGCTGTAAGGAACACACCTGCACAGGTTCAGCTGTAATGAACACACCTGCACAGGTTCAGCTGTAAGGAACACACCTGCACAGGTTCAGCTGTAATGAACACACCTGCACAGGTTTGCTGAAGCACTTCTAGACCCTGGACGTCCTGCAGGAGACTCACAGAGGAGCAGCTGGCATTTATTAGTCCAACCAGAAACACCCCCCCAACGGAGGGGGGGGTGTCAGGAGCTGCTCGTCTGCAGCGCCTGACCCACATTCCTGGGAATAGTTTCCTGGTCCCACCCTCTTTCCTTCTGTCTGTTTGCTCAAGCGAGTCTCGCTGCCTTTCATTGGACGGTTTCTCTCTGTCTTAGGGATGTGTTGCCTTTCATTGGACGGTTTCTCTCTGTCTTAGGGATGTGTTGCCTTTCATTGGACGATTTCTCTCTGTCTTAGGGATGTGCTGCCGTTCACTCTGAAGCTCCCAGAGGCCATCGCCTCGGCAAGAACGTCCACTGACCTCGAGGAGGTTGCTAAACTTGGAGCAGGTTGGTTCTGTTATTTCTCACTAACATACAGTAGGGCTAATGTGTGTATACAATAGGGCTAATCTGCATGCAGTAGGGTTAATCTGTATGCAGTAGGGCTAATCTGTGTATGCAGTTGGGCTAATCTGTGTATACAGTAGGACTAATCTGTATGCAATAGGGCTAATCTGTATGTACTTTATGTTTATTTGACATGGACATAACAAACACGTTGCTCATTGCACTGTTGCACAACTTGTAGATGCGTCAGGTTACAGTGTGTTAGCATGAGTGCTAACTTTCACCACTTGTCCATGGGAGACTTTTCTAAAAAACAAGAGAATACAAATAGAAAAACAGTATCACTATAGTTAAAAAGAAACACACAATCAAGGACAAAAGATAAAATACATTCTGTTAATATTTAGAGCAACGTTTCAGTACATTACAAAACCTTCAGTGCAAAAGTAAACATAGTTTAGTAATCAGTCAGAGGCTGTACATGTGAGCACAGTTGATTTGATTTCGACCATAGTGTGAGCCCTCTGTAGAACACATTACCATCTGTCTCTAGTTTTAGAACCGTGGGCAAAGAGTTCCACAGGTTTGCTACCTTTGACTTTGACTTTGACTTTACTGAGACGGCAGACTGTCTGAATGAGTTGTTACACCTGGGAACAATACAGGTGCCACTTGCTGAGGCTCGTGTGGTTGCTCTACCAGAGCTCGGGACTCTATTAATCAGTCCAGAGAACAGAGGTGAAACATGACCAAGGCTAAAATTAGCCGTTTGTATGTGAGCCGCTAACACTCCCAAGCCATTCCTGCCCAGTTCATGCTAGCTAGGCGGCTAACTCATGGAAGGTCTCCATTGAGTCCTGCTCAGTTCCAGCTCAGGGAAGTTCTGTCATCCGAGAGGTTCTTCATTAGTTCTATTAAAAAGCAAATTGTCAGGTCTGGTCCGTTCCTCCTTGTGCTTGGTTTATTAACGAGTACATTTGTTTTATATGTTTGAAGTCTGATATTATTATTTTATTGTGGAATTTCCACGGGTTCCCCCTGGTGTTCTATAACATAACCAGAATAGTAAGCGCTAGCAGAGCGAGGGCACAAAGGGAGGGACGTTACCTAGAGACTAAACAGTCGAGTTGAGTTGGGAAGTTTTTCCTCCTCTGAAAGGGAGGGGGGAGCAGGAATGCTGTTCCAACAGCCTGCCCACAGACACGCTAACAGTGAGTCATAGCTCAGATTGAGTCAGTCCAGTTCCAGCCTGCAGAAACAGCAGAGAGTCAGGAGTCCTCCGAGCTCAGCTCACAACAACCGTGAGTACCGACCCCTTCTTGCCCTGCAGCCGCTGTCGTGGTGACGGACCATCACGGGGTGTCGCTTCCCACCCCTCTGGTGACGGACCGTCAGGGGGTATTTGTTCCAACCCCTCTGGTGACTGTTGTTGTCTCAATCGGGCGTTTGGCTCTGAGACCGATGGTCCCAGACGTCTGCAGCACGTCTGCCTGTGTTGGGGTCGGGGCGACTAGCCCCCCCAAACCAGTGGCTGAACAGTTGGTGTTCAGGATTTGGGTGTGAACTGGTGCTGTAGGTGTGAACTGGTGCCGTAGGTGTGAACTGGTGCTCTAGGTGTGAACTGGTGCTCTAGGTGTGAACTGGTGCCATAGATGTGAACTGGTGCTGTAGGTGTGAACTGGTGCCATAGATGTGAACTGGTGCCGTAGGTGTGAACTGGTGCTCTAGGTGTGAACTGGTGCTCTAGGTGTGAACTGGTGCCGTAGATGTGAACTGGTGCTGTAGGTGTGAACTGGTGCTCTAGGTGTGAACTGGAGCTGTAGATGTGAACGGAGCCCACTGAACTGGATGTCTCTCTGTTCTCACAGGATTCTGGGATGCTGAGCTGTGCCAGAAATGGAAAGGCTCCGCCCCCCCGAGGTTAGCTGCTCCTGACAGGCCCCCCCCTCCTGTTCAGAGACCCTTCTCCTTGGCAACCACCCCGTGGGTCCGGACTCGTGCCCCATCAGAGCTCGAGTGCAGCCAAAGCAACGGAGCTCTGTGCTTCATCAACCCGCTCTTCATCAGGGTCCATCGCCCAGGAGACCAGGGCCACACCCCTCCACCCCCCTGTGGCTCCATAAAGCCCCACCTGGGGGAGGAGGGCGTTGACATCCGCGGGGACACTCAGCAGTCTCAGGTGTGTAGCACCGATCGCACTGACGGCAAAAAGCCGGGCCACCAGCCGGGCCACCAGCCGGGTCACCAGCCGGGTCACCAGCCGGGCCACCAGCCGGGTCAAAGCCGTGGGGGTGACTCGCAGCAGCAGGACGACGACACGGAAACCGGCAGTGGGGGTCAGCGTGTTGCAGACGGGGCGTCACGCTCGCCCCCCCCTCGCCCGCCCCCACCTCGCTTTGGGCCCAAACACCCAGCGGCGCCCCCCAAGCAGCCCAACATGCCAGTGAAGATCTCCTGGATCAACGCCCCCAAACCCAAGGGGGAGGACAGGGAACGGGGCGGGGGCCTCCTGTCCCGTCTGGGCTCCTCACTGAACATCAGCCCCTCATCCTCCCCCCCCAAGAGGTTCAGCATCAGCTCGCCCATATCCATCCCCCTGCCCTCCCTGCCCCTCTCCCTGTCCTCCTCCCGCCGGGCCAAGGCCTCGCCCCCACCCAGCCAGGAGGACGCTCAGTGCCACCTGGCGCTGCAGGACAACACCATCGAGAAGGCTCTCGTCCGGGCCAAACTGTCCCACCCCAAGGCGGGCGGGTCTCCGGGCGGAGCCCCCAGCAGCCTATCGGAGGCATGCATGGCGGGGGGCGGGCGGGGAGCGGGTGAGGGCGGTGGCCAGAGGCTGAGCGACCTGAGCATCTCCACCGACTCCACCGACTCCCTGGACTTCCCCCAGTCCCTGGCCTTCTTCATCCCCCCACTGCACGAGCCCAGCCCCCCCACGGCGGACGAGCTGGACACCCACCTGCCCCTGTCCCTGCCCCCGCCCCGCCTCCCATACTGCAGCATGGAGGAGGATGATGCAGACGTGGACGATGAAGATGAACTGGAGCAGGACTATGGTGTCAGTCTGGAGAGCGACCAGGACCAGGACCTGACTATGGTGCCCCCGGGCCACCGCCCCCGGCGCCGCTCCAGCGCCGGCGCCCTGGTGCTGCGCCGGGCGCTGCAGGGGCACCTGCGCAAGATGAGCGGCGTGTTCAACGCCCTGCTGATGCCCGAGAAGAGGGCCATCCACCGGGTGGTGGAGCTGTCCCGGGACCGCAGCTCCTACTTCGGCTGCCTGGTACAGGACTACATCAGCTACATGCGCGAGGGCACCGCCCCCCAGGCCTGGCAGAGCTATGCCTCCGGGCTGGAGCTGCTGCAGACCCTCCGACAGTTCCTCACCCAGATGAAGAGCTACCTGCGCCAGAGTTCCGAGCTGGAGCCCCCCATGGAGAGCCTGATCCCTGAAGACCAGATCGGTGAGTGTGTGTGTGTGTGTGTGTGTGTGTGTGTGTGTGTGTGTGTGTGTGTGTGTGTGTGTGTGTGTGTGTACAGGAAGCTGAGTGATGGTTTCAGGAAGTGTGAATAGGGGATGGTTTGAGGAACTCCCCTTCACAGAAAACACTCAATGCCAACGCAGTGTTTTCACTTCCGGTGTTTCATGTTTGTAAATCCAAAGAAGGGTTAGGGTTAGACGTGCATTTAGAGTTAGGGTTAGGGTTAGGGTTAGACGTGCATTTAGAGTTAGGGTTAGGGTTAGGGTTAGACGTGCATTTAGAGTTAGACGTACATTTAGAGTTAGGGTTAGACGTACATTTAGGGTTAGGGTTAGACGTACATTTAGGGTTAGACGTACATTTAGAGTTAGGGTTAGACGTACATTTAGGGTTAGGGTTAGACGTACATTTAGGGTTAGACGTACATTTAGAGTTAGGGTTAGACGTACATTTAGGGTTAGGGTTAGACGTACATTTAGGGTTAGACGTACATTTAGAGTTAGGGTTAGACGTACATTTAGGGTTAGGGTTAGACGTACATTTAGGGTTAGGGTTAGACGTACATTCAGGGTTAGACGTACATTTAGTGTTAGGGTTAGACGTACATTTAGGGTTAGACGTACATTCAGAGTTAGGGTTAGACGTACATTTAGGGTTATGGTTAGACGTACATTTAGGGTTAGACGTGCATTTAGAGTTAGACGTACATTTAGAGTTAGGGTTAGACGTACATTTAGGGTTAGTGTTAGACGTACATTTAGGGTTAGACGTACATTTAGAGTTAGGGTTAGACGTACATTTAGGGTTAGGGTTAGACGTACATTCAGGGTTAGACGTACATTTAGAGTTAGGGTTAGACGTACATTTAGGGTTAGACGTACATTTAGGGTTAGATGTACATTTAGGGTTAGACGTACATTTAGGGTTAGACGTACATTCAGGGTTAGATGTACATTTAGGGTTAGACGTACATTTAGGGTTAGATGTACATTTAGGGTTAGGGTTAGACGTACATTCAGGGTTAAGGTTAGACGTACATTTATGGTTAGGGTTAGACATACATTTGAGCCAATCAGAGTAGCAGCTTAATTTCAACTCAAGATTTCCGTTTTCATTTCCTTCTTTTCCTTTTTTAAAGAACCCATTGACAGGAACAAGAGAGAAACCACACACAACTGTGTATCTACATGAGACACACACACAAACACACACACACCTGCCGGAAGAGCAGTGTGAATGATGGGAGCCAGCATTCAGACCTTGGCTGACTCACATGTACACAGAGAGCACAAAGAGGGTTTTATCTTCGGAGGAAGGGGCCACTGAGCCATCCTGATGCCGCTGGCCCTTTGGCCCCGCCCACCAGGAGCCCACGCTCAGGCACCCACAACTCGAGTGACCGCGGTGCAGTAGCTGCCTTACAAACCTCAAACTTTGATGTTTAATGTTTAGTGATCATCAGAGGATTAAGTTAAACCCAAACCCTGAAGCCAGCTGGTCCCTAACCTACTTGGTTTAACTTAACTGACTTAACCTAATAAACATCATTTGAATCTGTTAAAACCCAGACCTGAAGCCAGTTAGTCCCTAACCTGGTTGGTTTAACTTAACTGACTTAACCTAACAAAAGCCATTGGAATCTGTCCTGGGACGTTTGCAGAAACAATCAGAGAGATAAAGCACAGCTTCAAACAGCCCACAACCTCTGCTGTTGGGTAGTACTGCTGGTAGTAGTACTAGTAGTAGTACCAGTAGTAGTACTGGTAGTACTAGTACTACTGGTAGTACTGGTTGTAGTAGTTGTCCTGTTTCCTTCTGGAACACGTGACATGTTTTCTGGCCACAGGGGGCGCTGTGGCGTAGCGTCAGTTCTTGGAATCGTTGCTCAATACTTTGTTGTTGTGACTCTAGAGCGTGGCTGGCCGGTCCAGATGCATCTGAGGGGGTTCCAGTCTGCCCCCACCCTCTTGTGGATCGCTGCAGTCAGCAGAATGGGGTGTGCAGCTCCAGAAGGTGATTGGCCAGCTGGAGCTGAACGGATCTCACCACAGTGTCAGGACTTCTAGCGCTGTGGAGATGAAGTTAGCCGCGTGTGTCTGCGCTCAAGATATTTGGGCGGGGGCAGGGGGTCGTGGGGGTGGCAGAATAGAGCTCCTTGTCTTCAGCTCATTCCACACTGAGAGGCTCTTCTCCAGCAGACTCACCATGAAGCTCTGTTTGTGCTTCACAAAGTGTTTTTGTACGCAAACGGAGGGCAAAGGGTCCTGATAGGAGTCTAAATATCTGCCTCCATACATCACGTCAGCACCCAACACGTAAACCCTCTAAAAACATTGTGGGAAAAGTGTGTGTGGATGTTATGGTCAGTGTCTGTTCCAGGGCTCTGTGGCTAAGCTAAGCTAACGAGATCTGGCGTTAGCTGTTAGCTGTTTTCCAGTACGCAAACAAGCCCCTCCCCCACAGTGTTTACCGATGGACTGTTGAGACGTTTTCTTGAACGTTCACTGTAACGCTGTAGATATTAAAGGACATCCATGTCAGGTCCATGTCAGCAGAATCAGAGGACTTGTTTGAGTGGCTGCTAGAAGGTTGTTTCTGAGGTGCGCACCATCCAATCAGGAAGTCGTCTGGCATGAGGAAAGATCGTACCGGCACCGGTGGGTGGAAGCGATCCAGTGCGAGTACAGGATTGTTTCCATCCACCGGTACTGGTGGGCAGTACCAGTGGACGGTATTGGTTGCGGTATTGGTTGGCGGTATCGGTTGGCAGTGCCAGTGGGCGGGGCCCCCACCGGGCCTTTCAGTCTTCTGGGTTTTCTGTGTTGATGAGTTTGGTTTTACTGGACTGTTAAAGTTGGGGGGACGGAGGAGCTGCTGCCGGCAGGATGGAGGATGTTTATGCGAAGCAGGAAAGGTCTGTTTGGAATGAGGCGTGTCTGCTGGTCTGATTTGTCTGATTACCCAGAAGCCTGGACTGATGTCTGCGATACACCCCCAACCAAACATTGTGTTTGTGTGGTTTATCTGAAAGGGACCAGAAGCTTCTTCGTGCGTCATTTGAGGACAGGATGGGACACAGGACGGGGGTGTCAGGTTGTTTTTGAGACTCCCAGTTCTTGTGACCAATAAGAAGTCAGAAGTCCACCCTGTCCACTCCTGATATCTTCTTAAAGTGGTTTGGAGCTCTGCAACGAGGAAGTGGGTCATGTTGGCGTAGCGCAGACACAGCAGGTAAACTCCAGGTGGGCGGGGAGCGGGGTATTTTTAGGAAGACCAGTAAAGGAGGGGGCGGTAACCAGCAGTCAGATGAAAGCTGATGCTGGATGTCATCCAGCAGAGACGTTTTCAGACACGCTCAGCTGAATAAAGTGCTGACTGGAGGTGGTCTGGGGAGCAGCAGCCTCACACGTGGCCCTTAGGCAGCACTGCTGTGGTCTGGCCCCGGCCCCCATCCATTCGTCTGTTCTGGTTTGCATTCGTCAGGCTGTTTGAGCTGAGCTGGCAGAAGTGAACGGTAACGCTGTCAGTGTGGACCAGCAGCCTGCTCAGGCGTGACAAGGCCAGATCAATGGATCCCTGCACAGGGAGTCTCGGACTCTGGGCTCTTCACTTTAAACAGATTTAGTGCTTCAAAAATCTAGGTCACAACTTCTGTACCATGACAAATCAAGGAACTGGGGGGCAGTGGTGTGACTGGCTCAGGTTTCAGGAAGAACAAGCTTCCTGAAACCTGACCAAGCAGTTGTGACTGGTAGAGTCCAGATGGTGGAGACAAAGAGCCAAACCAGCTAGAAACCAGTCTGGTGAAGAGTTGCTCATTCATGAGGAGGTGGTTGTCCTGCACACCCTCATGTGACCTGTTATGACAAGCTGTTGGTTGGTTTCTGGGGATGGGGTCAATACTGTGGTAGGTGGCTGATAGATGGTGTCTTCATCGGATTGACAACAATGACTTCTGTCTCTCCTCTGTCAAACCATCTGTCTCTGGCTAAACCCTGGATAGGATTGTCCTCAGGACTGTCCTGAGTCTTTCAGGTGCAGGTGGACAGAGTCTCTTCCTGAGGACTTGTCTCTCCTGAGTTGAGCTTGTGGAGTGTTGTGGTGTCCTCAGTGGACCTTCTTGTGGTCTGCTCTGGACAGCAGACACTCTGTTGTTCTGGTTAGGTTAACCCTAACCCTAACCCTGACCCTTAACCCTGACCCTTAACCCTGACCTTAACCCTGACTCTAACCCTGACCCTAACCTGGGCTTGCACCAGGAGCTAGTATGACTAAGCCACTGTGGCTCAGTGTAACCGAATTGAGTAAGCCACAAAAAGCCACACTCTGTGTCCAAGAAAGCGGCTTGCTGTAATAGCAAGTAAAACTGACATGTAAACATCAGTAATATTTTGTATGACTGTATCTCCACATAGTGAATGCAAGTTTTCAATTGTTGGGGGGTGTAAAACCACACTTGTTGTGGGGGGTGTGTGGGGGGATAACCCCCACAGGGGAGGTCCGGGGGGCCCCCATTGGAATTTTTTTAGAAAATGGGGTTGTTTTCCTGCATTCTGGTGAATTCTGAGGGCAAAATGTTCTGTTCAGTTTACCTACGAAAATACACTAAAGTCAACAGTTCAAGCTGAACTATCTGTATTTCTGTCCTACTTTATGCAGGTATGAATGTGAGATTCAACAATTGAAAACTTGCATTCACTATGTGAAGATACAGTCATACAAAATATTACTCAATGTTTACTTGTAAGTTTTACTTGGACTAGAAGACATTTTAACTTTGACTTAGACACTTTGATTTTAATAAATTTGATAGAAGAAGAAGTACACTTTATTAATCCCACAAGGGGAAATTACATTGTCACTCAGGCAGTATATACAATCTGTGTTAGTTTTTTTAACAGTATATACAGGCCCCCTGAACACTGCACACAAAGGGGCCTGTAAGCATGCAGTTAATACACACAACAAACTACACACATTGGGAGGCAGAGTGACGGGCAGCAGCTTCTGAATGCGCCCCAAATTGAGCAGCTTGTAGGGGGGATGGCGCCTTGCTCAAGGGCGCCTCGGCAGTGGCTGGGGGGTGAGCTGACACCTCCCACTGTCAGCTCACACTCCTGGTGGCATCATGGCGGGAGCGGGATTCGATCCACCGATGGCTGGGGTGATCTGTCTGCAGGACATCTGCTCTACCGCTGAGCCACTGCCGCCCCAAATTATATTACTCAATGTTTAATTTTAAATTTTACTTGCTATTATAGCAAGCGAGGTGAATACACATTTACATGCATCGCTGGTTATTCCTGCGGCTCATAGAGATCAAAAGTCTAAGACTACAAAAATTGATAATATCTTTCATTGACCTTCTGATCGGTCTGTCACCACTCCTCCCCCCTCTCAGCATTCACCATTTGTGGTTCAATTAGAATTTTAACGCAAAATCTACTATAAAACACTCTATTCTCATTTTCTTTTGATCGATCGTCCTCACCTTGTCCTACACCAAGCCGCAGGTTTAGCTTGTAAAAATAGAATCCTTGTTTTTTTCATTGGACGAGAGGAGGTCATGACTCGAGTGCATATTTAATGATCGGGAGCATTCAGGTCACTTTGGCTATTTCCGCCGGCATGCAGTCCGACGAAGAAGAAGACGAAGAAGATGCGCGCCGCCTAGCAAGAGAAAAAGTTTGTTTTCTTATGTTATCGCTCGGGGATTTTCGCGAGTCCAAAAAAGTTGTAAGTTTTAGCCTTTTCTTTTTCTAAAAATAAGAACACCACTACACAGGCTAAAAACGTTGTAGCCACTCTGGAATTTACTTCGCCTATGGTGAAGTGGTGAATGGCTAGCGCAAGCCCAGCCTGACCCTAACCCCTAACCCCTAACCCCTGACCCCTAACCCCTGACCCCTAACCTGACCACTAACTCTAACCCTGACAAACACGTCTGAACAAAAAGAACTTTGGTCGTTGCCTCCCAGGTTCTTCTGATGTTGTGGAGAAATGTGTTCCACAGATCCTTTCATGTGTTTATCTTGCTTCCCAGCCCTAGTGTGTGTCTCTGTTTGCATGTCATTGCGGTACAGTGTGTGTGTCTGTAATATCAGGTTGTTGTTTTGTGGAAGTCCACTGAGACAATCCACTGGTCCCCTCTGCAGACCGAGTCCTGGAGAAGTCTCTGCACAAATGTGTCCTGAAGCCACTCAAGCCGGTGGTGATGGTGTCCCTGCAGGAGTTCCAGGTGCATAGTGGAGCTTGGCGAGAACTGAAGGAGAACCTGTCATTGGCCAAGGCCCGGCAGCCGCATGAAATGGGTGTGGCCGACATGCTGCCCCCTGACAGAGTGGCGATACAGAAGATCAAGCACAAGTTCTACACCATGATCAAACTGTACTCCCCTGAGAAGAAGGTCTCCACCTTGTTGAGTGTCTGCAAACTGATCTACACCATCATGGAGGAGCATTCAGGTGCCTGGAGCTCTGCAGCGTAATACAGTCATGAGTTTCAGGTGTGAAACGGGGTCTCATGGGTCTGCCTGCCTCTCAGGTCGTCTGTACGGTGCTGATGACTTCCTGCCCATGCTGACCTATGTGTTGGCCCAGTGTGATATGCCCCAGCTGGACAATGAAATTCTGTACATGATGGAGCTGCTGGACCCCACGCTGCTCCACGGAGAAGGTCTGTATGTGTCCTGGAGGGCCTCCTGCTCCTGGCTGTCCAGCTGTCCTCCAATCACGCTGTGTTGTTTGTGTCCAGGTGGTTATTACCTGACCAGTGCCTACGGAGCCATGTCACTGATCCGCAACTTCCAGGAAGAGCAGGCAGCCAGGGTGTTGAGCTCTGAAACCAAAGACACGCTCCACCAGTGGCACCGCCGGCGCACCACCATCCGCTGTACCCCGTCCATCGACGACTTCCAGGTACAACCATTCACACCTACCCTTGACTCTCAACCCATAGCCCCCAACCCTAACTCCTAATCCTAACCTTAATTCTAACCCTAACCCCTAATCCCTAACCCTTACCCTGTCACAAGTTTAAAGTTTTCTATTCTGTCTGTGAGGAGTCACATGTTCCTCTGCGATCCGCCCCTTGTGGTCACTGACTTTCATTGATGATGTTCTTGAGGCTCCTTTGCTTCAGGGTTAACTCACCAAGACTCCTTTCCCTGCTCAGAACTACCTCCGGGTGGCGCTGCAGGAGCTGGACAGTGGCTGCACTGCCAAGACGCTGCCGGTGGGGCCTCACGCCACCGTGGAGGAGGTGTGCCGGCTGTGCGCCCAGAAGTTCAAGGTGCCCGAGCCGGAGACGTACGGCCTGTTCCTGGTGATGGACGGCAGCAGCCAGCAGCTTGCCCCCGACACCCACCCCCAGAAGATAAAGGCTGAGCTCCACAGCCGCTCCCAAGCCACCATCTTCCACTTCGTCTTCCGCCGCCTGGCTCCTCTGAACGACCGCACTGTGACCTCTGACCTCCAGGCCAGTTTGGATGACCTCAGTATGGACCGCTCCAGCCCTTCTCCTGAGCGAGGCCTCAGCCCCACCCTGAGCCTCAGTCTGCCCCCCAGCCGCCTCAACGGCAGCTCCATCCTCATCTGACTGCTGTGGACAGTCTCCCAGCAGGGCCAGTACTCCACCAGCAGACGTGATTCCACCAGGTTCAGCTGGACCACCCTGTGGAGCCTCTCATTACGAAGGACTGGACAGAGGGCAAAAAGGGAAAGAAAGGACCAGAAGGCGGCAGCGGGGGCAATGAGGGCGTTGGAGACCCGTTGCTGTTGGTCGGTCTCAGATACTCGAGGCTCCTTCCATCGATCCCCTTAGATCCTTCATGCTAACTATGTACGTGTTCAGGCAGTTGCTGGTAAACTGCGTTTTAATGGGTTTGTGTTTTAAGTGTTTTCAGACGTTAATCATTCAGGTGGTGTGTTCAGAGCCGTGTCACGTTTCCATGAAGTCAGACCACAGTAAAAACCCTCTGCTCGGTTCCACGTGGATGATTCAGTTCCGTCGGGTCGGAGCAGCACCTGACGGCTTGTGGTTCTGTGTTACAGCATTGAGTTCCTGTCAGTCTGGAGTGTCTGCTGGGGCCGTCTACTTCCTGCACCTCGTGTGCAGACGACCCCCCAACTCTTCCTCACTGAAAGGAAAAGATCTGCAGCAGACAGGAAACAGGAAACGTTGGCCAGACGGTTTTAATACGAGCAGCGCTCAGCGAGTGACAGGATCCTTCACGTCACGTCCGTGAATCCTGACAACAAACACACAAACAAACACACGGCTCAAAGCCTGGTGTCCGTTCCATCTGTTATAAATGAATTGATGTTTAGTCCTACTGGAACCAGTCATACAGGTCATGAAAATATACTATCCATCTATAGATACTATCGATCTATAGATATCTACGTATGGAGACAGACAGACAGACAGATTTTCAGTCACCAGAAGGTAAACCCTGATGTGTTGTGAGGTAGTTTCAGGTTTGTCTTCCTTCAGGTTTGTCTTATTGTCGTAATTCTAGTCTTTCCTGAAGACCTTGGTTTTCCCTGATTTCAGGGTTAACTTATCCAGGTTTGTCACTAAACCTGCTTTGTGAAACGGGCCCATTGTCATAATTCTAGTCTTTACTGAAGACCCGGAATTCCTGCTACTGTAAACGTGTGAAAACCCTCCGTGACCTCCAGGAGGAACGCGTGAGGAACCAGAAGTGTCCTTCAGGGAAACCAGAGCCATGATGGTGCCGTGTCCTCTTTGGACTTTAGTGCCTTGTTTTCTGTGTTGATTGAAGCTGAAGCTTCTGTTTTTAGTTTGTCAGCCAATCAGAGATGAGCCACTGGTTTTCCCCTCTGCTGTCGACAGGCGGTTGTTTTTGTGCGGAAAGTCTTTACAGGAAAATCCCAACATGTTTAACGGAGTTAACAGTAAACCGTTTGGCCTTTCTGTCGGCTCGTCTTCAGGGTCCACATTTTGTAAAATAATCCTATAGTTTGTGTAAAATGTTAGAAACAGGCAGGTCTGCCAGTGTTCCCTTATTTATGTGTTTAGTGATTATCCTGGTGATATGAACGCTAAATAATTCTTGTTGAAGAGCATCACACGACGACATGTGACCCAGCGTAGGTCTGAAGCTCAGCGTAGGTCTGAAGCTCAGCGTAAGTCTGAAGCTCAGCGTAAGTCTGAAGCTCAGCTTAGGTCTGAAGCTCAGCGTAGGTCTGAAGCTCAGCGTAGGTCTGAAGCTCAGCGTAGGTCTGAAGCTCAGCGTAGGTCTGAAGCTCAGCGTGGGTCTGAAGCTCAGCGTAGGTCTGAAGCTCAGCGTAGGTCTGAAGCTCAGCGTAGGTCTGAAGCTCAGCATAGGTCTGAAGCTCAGCGTAGGTCTGAAGCTCAGCGTAGGTCTGAAGCTCAGCGTGGGTCTGAAGCTCAGCGTAGGTCTGAAGCTCAGCGTAGGTCTGAAGCTCAGCATAGGTCTGAAGCTCAGCGTAAGTCTGAAGCTCAGCGTAAGTCTGAAGCTCAGCGTAGGTCTGAAGCTCAGCGTAGGTCTGAAGCTCAGCGTAGGCCTGACGTTCCACCATGTTTGGACAGACACAGACATGTAGGCGGTAGGACGGATGTGAAGGAGATGTTGCTCTGCACTGGGGTGTCCATCAGGGTGGGGTTCAGGGTCAGAAATGTTCTTGAAAGTTTCTGGAGAACTATTTAAGTTTGAGGCTTCGTCGGATCAGATTGGCGTATCTGTGTGTTTTGAGTGTGACACTGTCTCAGACAAGGTCTGAGGTGAAGTGATGTCGCCATGGGAACGGTGAGAGCGTCTATAGGTGGTCAGTTAGCAAGCGGGTCGTGTCGTCTTCTGTGTGTGACTCTCATCTTACCCAGCATTGATATCCGGGGGGTGTTGGAACCCGTTCTGTCCACCTGTTGTGAACAAGGCTCCACAAAGCAAAGTGAATATGTCTGTGCAGGAAGTTTTCACAGACGGCGTTTATCTATAATATTCTATTTGTCGTGCAGGATTCGCTTCCTGTTTCTCCTTTGTGATTCAATATTATAAATATTCTTTTGCACTAAATAAATGCTGGAAGTGGAATGGAGTGTCTGTTCTTTAGTGTGTCGCAGTGTCGCCACTAGAGGGCAGTCACACCACAGGTTCTCACAGACCACGTGGTTCGTGCATCAGTGGCTGATTCACTCTGAAAGGAATCCCACCTACAGCATGAAGGACATCCAGATCACCTCCAGATTAATATTCAAAGTCACACTACTTGCGTTAAACTAAATTCCCCTCTAACAGCACCCCCACCCTCCTGACATAAGAATCAGGAGATGTTTTCCTCTGCAGCTGTTTGCAGGCAGGAATCATAGCTGATGCAGTTCTTCTATTGAGCTGTGTGGTGTGACGACCTGCTCATGTCTGATGAGGTGGAATACGACCAGCTCTGAATATGACCAGCCCCAAAAACCTCCCTGTCTGTCAGGGAACTGGGACCCGAAACTAAAGGAGGATTATTAATATCATTTTTGAAGGAGCAAAGTGCCAGAAAAATGTGTATTAAAAGTGCAACATTTCCATCTAGTGGAGGAACCAGAACGATGCCGCTGCTCCGTTCAGCTGCAGACCACAATAATCATTAGGTGGAATGTATGTAATAATAGACAGAAGCACTAATTCAGCAGCTCTTCTACATGAATATCTTTGCAATACTGTATTTTATATTTTGAGGTGTGGTTCTTTTCAATATGCTCCATATTGTTGGAATAAAAGCACCTTATTACTATATATAATAATACGATACAACGGACGTGTTCCCTTGAGCAGACAACTTTATTATGCTCAGGTAGCAAAATCATGTCTAAAAGTACATTTGAAACATCTAAACACAAAGTAAAGCGTTGTTTAAAAGTTTCTCGTGTAGAACGAGGTAAAGAAATGCATCGTCTGCATACACGTCACTCAGTGCTTATATCCTATACTAGCAAGAAGCATGCAGTCATGTAGGATATCCAGTTCAAACTAAATCCAGTGCCATCTAAAACCTCCCTGGCCTTCCATCCCATAGTACCATTACATTTACCATAAATGATTTATTACACTGAAATATTCCCATGCGCCTTAACAAAGAGCAATAGCTTCTGAGGTCTCAAATACATGAAAACAAAAGGAGGACAGGGATACCTAAGATCTATGAAAATAGATTCAACAGATATACAGATTGAGACAAAATATATATAAATACATTTAAACTTATCTATATAAATACAGTATGTACATCACCCATGTGAATATCACAAATTATTTAGAAATCTCTTCTACAAGATGCCTGTGTTCAAAATGTCAGCATCTTCTGGTAGTTCGGTAGGCCGGCGTTGAGGATATGGTAGCCTACATGTGGGATAGCAGCACACATCATACTGAGACGTATCTGTAGAACAGGATGTTCAGTGTAAAGTGCGTGATGCAGATACTTCCTGGTATCGGCGTCAAACTGAAAAAATGCCCTGTGATACAGAAGAAGTGAAAACATAAAGGATGCTGACCGCTGTGCTAACAGCACATGATGCTAACCACTGTGCTTACAGCACATGATGCTAACCGCTGTGCTAAGAGCACATGTTGCTAAATGACGACTGAGATGTGAGCGGAGCAGAAAGACGCTAACGCTCAGATGCTAACAGTCACGGATGAATAATTCCATGAAGGATTAGCCATGAGTCGCATGTCGACAGAATTAAATACATGAACACTTAGAGGATTAAAGTCTATTATCATTAAACATTGTCAGCTCATATTATTGCATGACGTTAGATTTTAAACACATTTCAACCCTGTTCTCCGTTTAGAGCAGAGGCTCCGCCTGAGCGAAATAAATACATGATATACACACAGAAGCAAGAATTCCTCTTTCACCATAAAAATTTTTTCCATATTAGATATTAATAATCAATAAATTAACATTCACTTGAAACACATAAAAGAACTGTAACATCTCCCCCAGACTCCCCACGCTCCGGAGGGGAAAGCCGACGTCCAAAGAGCTGTAGGCTCACGTCTGCAGGTGAACGCTGACGTCTGCAGGTGAACGCTCACGTCTGCAGGTGAACGCTGACGTCTGCAGGTGAACGCTCACGTCTACAGGTGAACGCTGACGTCTGCAGGTGACGCTCATGTCTACAGGTGAACGCTGAGGTCTTCAGGTGAACGCTCACGTCTGCAGGTGAACGCTCACGTCTGCAGGTGAACGCTGACGTCTGCAGGTGAACGCTCACGTCTGCAGGTGAACGCTGACGCCTACAGGTGAACGCTGACGCCTGCAGGTGAACGCTGACGTCTTCAGGTGAACGCTGACGTCTGCAGGTGAACGCTCACGTCTACAGGTGAACGCTAACGTCTGCAGGTGAACGCTGACGCCTACAGGTGAACGCTGACGTCTGCAGGTGAACGCTCACGTCTACAGGTGAACGCTCACGTCTGCAGGTGAACGCTCACGCCTGCAGTTGAACGCTCACGTCTGCAGGTGAACGCTCACGTCTACAGGTGAACGCTCACGTCTGCAGGTGAACGCTCATGTCTACAGGTGAACGCTCACGCCTGCAGTTGAACGCTGACGCCTACAGGTGAATGCTCACGCCTGCAGTTGAACGCTGACGTCTGCAGGTGAACGCTCACGTCTACAGGTGAAAGCTCACGTCTACAGGTGAACGCTGAAGTCTGCAGGTGAACGCTGACGTCTGCAGGTGAACGCTCACGTCTGCAGGTGAACGCTGACGCCTACAGGTGAACGCTGACGCCTGCAGGTGAACGCTCACGTCTGCAGGTGAACGCTGACGTCTGCAGGTGAACGCTCACGTCTACAGGTGAACGCTAACGTCTGCAGGTGAACGCTCACGCCTACAGGTGAACGCTGACGTCTGCAGGTGAACGCTCACGTCTACAGGTGAACGCTCACGTCTGCAGGTGAACGCTCACGACTGCAGTTGAACGCTCACGTCTGCAGGTGAACGCTCACGACTACAGGTGAACGCTCACGTCTGCAGGTGAACGCTCATGTCTACAGGTGAACGCTCACGCCTGCAGTTGAACGCTGACGCCTACAGGTGAATGCTCACGCCTGCAGTTGAACGCTGACGTCTGCAGGTGAACGCTCACGTCTACAGGTGAAAGCTCACGTCTACAGGTGAACGCTGACGCCTGCAGGTGAACGCTGAAGTCTGCAGGTGAACGCTGACGTCTGCAGGTGAACGCTCACGTCTGCAGGTGAACGCTCACGTCTGCAGGTGAACGCTCACGACTACAGGTGAACGCTCACGTCTGCAGGTGAACGCTCACGTCTACAGGTGAACGCTCACGACTGCAGGTGAACGCTCACGCCTGCAGTTGAACGCTGACGTCTACAGGTGAACGCTCACGTCTGCAGTTGAACGCTGACGCCTACAGGTGAACGCTCACGCCTTCAGTTGAACGCTGACGTCTACAGGTGAACGCTCACGTCTGCAGTTGAACGCTGACGTCTGCAGGTGAACGCTCACGTCTACAGGCGAACGCTGAAGTCTGCAGGTGAACGCTCACGTCTGCAGGAGAACGCTGAAGTCTACAGGTGAACGCTGACGTCTGCAGGTGAACGCTGACGTCTGCAGGTGAACGCTGACGTCTGCAGGTGAACGCTGACGCCTACAGGTGAACGCTGACGTCTGCAGGTGAACGCTCACGTCTACAGGTGAACGCTCACGTCTGCAGGTGAACGCTCACGCCTGCAGTTGAACGCTCACGTCTGCAGGTGAACGCTCACGTCTTCAGGTGAACGCTGACGTCTGCAGGTGAACGCTCATGTCTACAGGTGAACGCTCACGCCTGCAGTTGAACGCTGACGCCTACAGGTGAATGCTCACGCCTGCAGGTGAACGCTGACGTCTGCAGGTGAACGCTCACGTCTACAGGTGAAAGCTCACGTCTACAGGTGAACGCTGAAGTCTGCAGGTGAACGCTGACGTCTGCAGGTGAACGCTCACGTCTGCAGGTGAACGCTGACGCCTACAGGTGAACGCTGACGCCTGCAGGTGAACGCTCACGTCTGCAGGTGAACGCTGACGTCTGCAGGTGAACGCTCACGTCTACAGGTGAACGCTAACGTCTGCAGGTGAACGCTGACGCCTACAGGTGAACGCTGACGTCTGCAGGTGAACGCTCACGTCTACAGGTGAACGCTCACGTCTGCAGGTGAACGCTCACGCCTGCAGTTGAACGCTCACGTCTGCAGGTGAACGCTCACGTCTACAGGTGAACGCTCACGTCTGCAGGTGAACGCTCAAGTCTACAGGTGAACGCTCACGCCTGCAGTTGAACGCTGACGACTACAGGTGAAAGCTCACGACTGCAGTTGAACGCTGACGTCTGCAGGTGAACGCTCACGTCTACAGGTGAAAGCTCACGTCTACAGGTGAACGCTGACGCCTGCAGGTGAACGCTGAAGTCTGCAGGTGAACGCTGACGTCTGCAGGTGAACGCTCACGTCTGCAGGTGAACGCTCACGTCTGCAGGTGAACGCTCACGTCTACAGGTGAACGCTCACGTCTGCAGGTGAACGCTCACGTCTACAGGTGAACGCTCACGCCTGCAGGTGAACGCTCACGCCTGCAGTTGAACGCTGACGTCTACAGGTGAACGCTCACGTCTGCAGTTGAACGCTGACGCCTACAGGTGAACGCTCACGCCTGCAGTTGAACGCTGACGTCTACAGGTGAACGCTCACGCCTGCAGTTGAACGCTGACGTCTGCAGGTGAACGCTCACGTCTACAGGCGAACGCTGAAGTCTGCAGGTGAACGCTCACGTCTGCAGGCGAACGCTGAAGTCTACAGGTGAACGCTGACGTCTGCAGGTGAACGCTGACGTCTGCAGGTGAACGCTGACGTCTGCAGGTGAACGCTGACGTCTGCAGGTGAACGCTCACGTCTACAGGTGAACGCTGACGTCTGCAGGTGAACGCTGACGTCTACAGGTGAAAGCTGACGTCTGCAGGTGAACGCTCACGCCTACAGGTGAAAGCTGACGTCTGCAGGTGAACGCTGACGTCTGCAGGTGAACGCTGACGCCTACAGGTGAACGCTGACGCCTGCAGGTGAACGCTCACGTCTGCAGGTGAACGCTGACGCCTGCAGGTGAACGCTGACGCCTGCAGGTGAACGCTGACGTCTGCAGGTGAACGCTGACGTCTGCAGGTGAACGCTGACGCCTGCAGGTGAACGCTGACGTCTGCAGGTGAACGCTGACGCCTGCAGGTGAACGCTGACGCCTGCAGGTGAACGCTCACGTCTGCAGGTGAACGCTGACGCCTGCAGGTGAACGCTCACGTCTGCAGGTGAACGCTGACGCCTGCAGGTGAACGCTGACGCCTGCAGGTGAACGCTGACGCCTACAGGTGAAAGCTGACGTCTGCAGGTGAACGCTGACGTCTACAGGTGAACGCTGACGCCTACAGGTGAACGCTGACGCCTACAGGTGAACGCTCACGTCTGCAGGTGAACGCTGACGCCTGCAGGTGAACGCTCACGTCTGCAGGTGAACGCTGACGTCTGCAGGTGAACGCTGACGCCTGCAGGTGAACGCTCACGTCTGCAGGTGAACGCTGACGCCTGCAGGTGAACGCTGACGCCTGCAGGTGAACGCTGACGCCTGC
>CM023616.1:22867550-22928215 GCA_013358685.1 Antennarius maculatus
TGGTTCTGTTCATACACGTCTGGTTCTGTGTCGGTTCTGTTCCAGATGGTTCTGTTCACACACATCTGGTTCTGTTCCAGACGGTTCTGTTCCAGATGGTTCTGTTCCTTCACACATGTCGGGTTCTGTTCCAGATGGTTCTGTTCCAGATGGTTCTGTTCACACACGTCTGGTTTTGTTCCAGATGGTTCTGTTCCTTCACACACGTCGGGTTCTGTTCCAGATGGTTCTGTTCCAGATGGTTCTGTTCACACACATCAGGTTCTGTTCCAGATGGTTCTGTTCCAGATGGTTCTGTTCCTTCACACACGTCTGGTTCTGTTCCAGATGGTTCTGTTCCAGATGGTTCTGTTCACACACGTCGGGTTCTGTTCCAGATGGTTCTGTTCCAGATGGTTCTGTTCCTTCACACACGTCTGGTTCTGTTCCAGATGGTTCTGTTCACACACGTCGGGTTCTGTTCCAGATGGTTCTGTTCCAGATGGTTCTGTTCACACACGTCTGGTCTGCTGGACTGGATTTTTACTTTATTAAAACATGACTGACAGCTTCTCTGTTGGTTCTGACTGTAGCCATGACGATGTGATGATGTAACACTGAATATCCTCCAATGAGCTGCCAGCGGTGCTAACGTCTGCCTGCATGTTACACCAGGATGCCCCCGCCCCCCCGACAGGGCGTCCTGGCAGTGAACCTATGAGGCTTCAGAGGTGGGGAGTCACTGAAGACCTCAATCACTCCAGTCCTCATCTCAAGAGGAAACCATCAAGGGGGGGTTGTTGCACTCCAGCCAGAAGGTCCTGGGTCAAAACCCCCCAAGAGCAACACCGCTAACCAGAGCAACAAGAGGATAGTGGGATGTCGGTGGGGCTCAGCCCCCAAGCCTAGACAGACAGACCGGGGGGGGCAATGGAGGAGAACAATGTTGGTTCTCCTTTTGGGCTCCAACCCAAAGAGGAGACGTTCCTGCCACCCGTCAGCAGTTAGGTCCCTGCTGGGAGACGCGTGTGACCCCTGGGGGGCGCTACTTACGTCGGAGCCGTAGTTGATGGCCAGGGTCTTCAGGGCCCAGGGGAGCCCCAGCCCCACCAGGATGTCAAACACGTTGCTGCCAATGGAGTTGGACACGGCCATGTCCCCCATCCCTGGACAGACACACACGGGGGGGGGGGGGGGGTCAGAAGGAGGAGCAGCTGCTCAGGAGGCGTGGCCTGGCCTTCCCACAGGAAGCAGGAAGCCAGCAGATAGACGGGTGAACCAGGATGGGGGGCGAGTCCCACACAGACCCCAACCATTCCTCTGTCATCTCCTGCCCTCTGGTGTGTGTGTGTGTGTGTGTGTGTGTGTGTGTGTGTGTGTGTGTGTGTGTGTGTGTGTGTGTGTGTGTGTGTGTGTGTGTGTGTGTACCTTGTCGGGCTACTATCAGGCTGGCCATGCAGTCGGGGACGCTGGTCCCGGCTGCCAGGAAGGTGATGCCCATGATGACGTCTGGGATGCCGAGAGTGAAACCGATCACTGTCACCTGAGAGACAGACACACGGTGGGGGGGCCAAATAACGCATGGCTTTGTAAACACCTGAAATACTGTCATAAATAGTTAAAGTAGTGGCACACGTCCAGGGGGTGGGCGGTCTGGAAACCGGACGGACAGCATGAGGGCAGAATGACTTTTGTTGTTGGGTGTTTTTCCCATCAAGGAAAAGACACACACACACACACCCACACACACGATTCTGACACCACGCTGAGCATCATCATCATCATCATCATCATCATCATCACTGATGCACCTCAGACAAACTGTGGTTCATTTCCTTTGATCACTTTGTCAGGTGTGTCACTGACCGCCGCCCTCTTTTTAAAGTGTGATGAAGGAGCGATTAAATCTTTCCAACATGTGCGTCTGAGCGGCTCTGGTAGCCCCCACGGTGCTAGCATGTTCAGCAGTCATTAGCCAGAAGCTACATCATGCTAACGCTACTCTAACGCTACCCCCCCAAACCCATTCACACCACAAACCCCCGTACTTAGTGGAACACAACCCTCCACCCAAAGGCGTGGACAGAGCGGGGGAACCTCACCATCCAGACCATGATGTAGGAGAAGGCGGCGATCCAGAGGGTGGAGGCGCCGAAGGACAGCAGGAAGCAGTTGTCCCAGCGGGGGGTGGAGCAGTTGGGGACGGTGAAGTAGAGCAGCAGGCAGAGGGGCCAGGCCAGAAGCCACTTGAGTTTATTACAGGCACCAGCTGGACAGACGGGGGGTGCAGTCAGGAGACACACAATGGAATAGAGTTAGCCCCCCCATGCTAAAACTGGGTCAAGAACCTCCAGACCCTGGGATGAGCCTGGAAGGACCTGCAGCTCTGAAGGCATCGCTGATTATTACTGGAAAGTTCCTGTTGTGGGACAAACTAAGAACCCCCCCCTCCCCCCCCACCGGCGCTACCTGGGCACTGGAAGGGCACAAAGGGGCCATCTCCCTCCTCTTCCTCTTCCTCTCCATCATTCTCGTTGTTCTCGTTGTCTTCGTTCTCCGTCTCGTTGCTTTCCTCCTGGTTGTCGTGGCGACCGCCCCTCTCGGCCCCCGACAGGCCGTTCTCCACCCCCCTGCGGCCGCCAGCTTTCACCGGCGCCTCTGAGTCGCCGTTGGTCAGCGTCCACGAGCTGATGAGTCGCTGCCTCTGCAAACAGGACACACCGCCATGAGGGCGTCGCCCGGGGGCGTCACCCAGGGGCGTCGCAGTGCGTCTGGGTGGACCCCCACCTCAGTGATCAGCATGCGTGATGCCATGGTGAGGCGGGTCCTTGGGGAGAAGTGGCTGGTGATCATGATCCTCATGCCGGCCTCAGAGAATGACAGCTGGTGGGGGTACGCCGACAGCAGCTCGTCCACCATCAGCACCGACGGCTTCCTGTGGTGATTGGCTGCCGGCCACACGCAACACGTCTCATTAGACACTGTACGCCACAGGAGCACACGCACACACGTGTGACAGCTCACCTTTCTTCAGCAGGACAGCGGTGGCGTCGCAGCCGTCGTCCAGCTCGCCGCCGCTCGCCGCGCCGTTCCTCAGGGCCGACGAGCTCTTCCTGCGCCGCTCCAGGAACCGAACGACGTGGGAGTTCAGCCTGACAGGCGACAGGGTCAGAGGTCACATGATTGTTAGTCACTGGTGTGTGCTTTACATGACCAACTGTTACAACTGAAAGCAGACAAATATTCACAGCTGACTGGAAGCATGTGGGACTGAGCAGTTCTGCTCAATCAATCAATCAATCAACCTTTATTTATTTAGGGCTCAACCACATCATCAGACTTTCCAAAGCGCTTTAACAGAGAAACCCAACAGAACCCTCCAGAGCATAAAAACTCCCTCATTGAGGAAGAAACTCCGGGCAGGACCCAGACTCTGGAGGGCGGACCCAGACTCTGGAGGGCGGACCCAGACTCTGGAAGGCGGAGCCAGACTCTGGAGGGCGGTCACAGAGGAAGTGATGCTCATGATGTCATAATGCGTAAGGAAGGGGCTGCGTCACTCACTTCATGATCAGGATGTAGACAAAGTACATGAGGATCAGGGTGAGCGCCTCCCACCTGCAAGGGAGCAGATCACAGTCAGACTACAGTTAGAACAGTCAGAACAGTCAGAACAGAACACAGTCAGACTACAGTCAGAACAGTCAGAACACAGAACAGTCAGACTACAGTCAGACTACAGTCAGATCACAGTGACACTGCAGTTAGAACAGTCAGATCAGTCAGATCATAGTCAAACCACAGTCAGCTTACAGTCAGATCACAGCCCGACTACAGTCAGACCAGTCAGACTACAGTCAGACCAGTCAGATCACAGTCACACTACAGTCAGACCAGTCAGATCACAGTCAGACCAGTCAGACTACAGTCAGACTACAGTCAAACCAATCAGATCACAGTCAGACCAGTCAGACTACAGTCAGACCAGTCAGATCACAGTCAGACCAGTCAGACTACAGTCAGACCAGTCAGATCACAGTCAGACCAGTCAGACTACAGTTAGACCAGTCAGACTACAATAAGACCAGTCAGATCACAGTCAGACCAGTCAGACGACAGTCAGACCAGTCAGATCACAGTCAGACCAGTCAGACTACAGTTAGACCAGTCAGACTACAGTCAGACCAGTCAGATCACAGTCAGACCAGTCAGATCACAGTCAGACCAGTCAGACTAGAGTCAGACCAGTCAGATCACAGTCAGACCAGTCAGATCACAGTCAGACTACAGTCAGGCTACAGTCAGATCACAGTCAGACTACAGTCAGATCACAGTGACACTGCAGTTAGAACAGTCAGATCAGTCAGATCATAGTCAAACCACAGTCAGCTTACAGTCAGATCACAGACCGACTACAGTCAGACCAGTCAGACTAGAGTCAGACCAGTCAGATCACAGTCAGACCAGTCAGATCACAGTCAGACTACAGTCAGGCTACAGTCAGATCACAGTCAGACTACAGTCAGATCACAGTGACACTGCAGTTAGAACAGTCAGATCAGTCAGATCATAGTCAAACCACAGTCAGCTTACAGTCAGATCACAGCCCGACTACAGTCAGACCAGTCAGACGACATTCAGACCAGTCAGATCACAGTCAGACCAGTCAGATTACAGTTAGACCAGTCAGACTACAGTCAGACCAGTCAGATCACAGTCAGACCAGTCAGACTAGTCAGACCAGTCAGATCACAGTCAGACCAGTCAGACTACAGTCAGACCAGTCAGATCACAGTCAGACCAGTCAGATCACAGTCAGACTACAGTCAGATCACAGTCAGACTACAGTCAGACTACAGTCAGACCAGTCAGATCACAGTCAGACCAGTCAGACTACAGTTAGACCAGTCAGACTACAGTCAGACCAGTCAGATCACAGTCAGACCATTCAGATCACAGTCAGACCAGTCAGATCACAGTCAGACCAGTCAGATCACAGTCAGACCAGTCAGACGACAATCAGACCAGTCAGATCACAGTCAGACCACAGTCAGACCACAGTCAGACTACAGTCAGACTACAGTCAGAACAGTCAGAACACAGAACAGTCAGACTACAGTCAGACTACAGTCAGATCACAGTGACACTGCAGTTAGAACAGTCAGATCAGTCAGATCATAGTCAAACCACAGTCAGCTTACAGTCAGATCACAGCCCGACTACAGTCAGACCAGTCAGACTACAGTCAGACCAGTCAGATCACAGTCACACTACAGTCAGACCAGTCAGATCACAGTCAGACCAGTCAGACTACAGTCAGACTACAGTCAGACTACAG
The DNA here is from genome assembly GCA_013358685.1 of Antennarius maculatus. NCBI lineage: Eukaryota > Metazoa > Chordata > Actinopteri > Lophiiformes > Antennariidae > Antennarius > Antennarius maculatus. Next base: position 22,872,868 of record CM023616.1, read on the forward strand.
TCAAACCAATCAGATCACAGTCAGACCAGTCAGACAACAGTCAGACCAGTCAGAACACAGTCAGACCAGTCAGACTATTCAGATCACAGTCAGACCAGTCAGACTACAGTTAGACCAGTCAGACTACAGTCAGACCAGTCAGATCACAGTCAGACCAGTCAGACGACAATCAGACCAGTCAGATCACAGTCAGACCAGTCAGACTACAGTTAGACCAGTCAGACTACAGTCAGACCAGTCAGATCACAGTCAGACCAGTCAGACTACAGTCAGACCAGTCAGATCACAGTCAGACCAGTCAGATCACAGTCAGACCAGTCAGATCACAGTTAGACCAGTCAGATCACAGTCAGACCAGTCAGACTACAGTCAGACCAGTCAGATCACAGTCAGACCAGTCAGATCACAGTCAGACCAGTCAGATCACAGTCAGACTACAGTCAGACTACAGTCAGACTACAGTCAGATCACAGTCAGACTACAGTCAGACTACAGTCAGACCAGTCAGATCACAGTCAGACTAGTCAGACTACAGTTAGACCAGTCAGACTACAGTCAGACCAGTCAGATCACAGTCAGACCAGTCAGATCACAGTCAGACCAGTCAGATCACAGTCAGACTACAGTCAGACTACAGTCAGATCACAGTGACACTGCAGTTAGAACAGTCAGATCAGTCAGATCATAGTCAAACCACAGTCAGCTTACAGTCAGATCACAGCCCGACTACAGTCAGACCAGTCAGACTACAGTCAGACCAGTCAGATCACAGTCAGACCAGTCAGACTACAGTCAGACTACAGTCAAACCAATCAGATCACAGTCAGACCAGTCAGACTACAGTCAGACCAGTCAGATCACAGTCAGACCAGTCAGACTAGTCAGATCAGTCAGACCAGTCAGACTACAGTTAGACCAGTCAGACTACAGTCAGACCAGTCAGATCACAGTCAGACCAGTCAGACGACAATCAGACCAGTCAGATCACAGTCAGACCAGTCAGACTACAGTCAGACCAGTCAGATCACAGTCACACTACAGCCAGACCAGTCAGATCACAGTCAGACCAGTCAGACTACAGTCAGACTACAGTCAAACCAATCAGATCACAGTCAGACCAGTCAGACTACAGTCAGACCAGTCAGATCACAGTCAGACCAGTCAGACTAGTCAGATCACAGTCAGACCAGTCAGACTACAGTTAGACCAGTCAGACTACAGTCAGACCAGTCAGATCACAGTCAGACCAGTCAGACGACAATCAGACCAGTCAGATCACAGTCAGACCAGTCAGACTACAGTTAGACCAGTCAGACTACAGTCAGACCAGTCAGATCACAGTCAGACCAGTCAGACTACAGTCAGACCAGTCAGATCACAGTCAGACCAGTCAGATCACAGTTAGACCAGTCAGATCACAGTCAGACCAGTCAGACTAGTCAGACCAGTCAGATCACAGTCAGACCAGTCAGATCACAGTCAGACTACAGTCAGACTACAGTCAGATCACAGTCAGACTACAGTCAGACTACAGTCAGACCAGTCAGATCACAGTCAGACTAGTCAGACTACAGTTAGACCAGTCAGACTACAGTCAGACCAGTCAGATCACAGTCAGACCAGTCAGATCACAGTCAGACCAGTCAGATCACAGTCAGACTACAGTCAGACTACAGTCAGACTACAGTCAGATCACAGTCAGACCACAGTCAGACTACAGTCAGATCACAGTCAGACTACAGTCAGACTACAGTCAGACCAGTCAGATCACAGTCAGACTAGTCAGACTACAGTTAGACCAGTCAGACTACAGTCAGACCAGTCAGATCACAGTCAGACCAGTCAGATCACAGTCAGACCAGTCAGATCACAGTCAGACCAGTCAGATCACAGTCAGACTACAGTCAGATCACAGTCAGACCACAGTCAGACTACAGTCAGACAACAGTCAGACTACAGTCAGACCAGTCAGATCACAGTCAGACTACAGTCAGACTACAGTCAGACTACAGTCAGACCAGTCAGATCACAGTCAGACCAGTCAGACTACAGTTAGACCAGTCAGACTACAGTCAGACCAGTCAGATCACAGTCAGACCAGTCAGATCACAGTCAGACCAGTCAGATCACAGTTAGACCAGTCAGATCACAGTTAGACCAGTCAGATCACAGTCAGACCAGTCAGACTACAGTTAGACCAGTCAGACTACAGTCAGACCAGTCAGATCACAGTCAGACCAGTCAGATCACAGTTAGACCAGTCAGACTACAGTCAGACCAGTCAGATCACAGTCAGACCAGTCAGACTACAGTCAGACTACAGTCAAACCAATCAGATCACAGTCAGACCAGTCAGACTAGTCAGACCAGTCAGATCACAGTCAGACCAGTCAGACTACAGTCAGACCAGTCAGATCACAGTCAGACCAGTCAGATCACAGTCAGACTACAGTCAGATCACAGTCAGACTACAGTCAGACTACAGTCAGACCAGTCAGAACACAGTCAGACCAGTCAGACTACAGTTAGACCAGTCAGACTACAGTCAGACCAGTCAGATCACAGTCAGACCATTCAGATCACAGTCAGACCAGTCAGATCACAGTCAGATCACAGTCAGACCAGTCAGATCACAGTCAGACTACTGTCAGACTACAGTCAGATCACAGTCAGACCACAGTCAGACCACAGTCAGACTACAGTCAGACTACAGTCAGAACAGTCAGAACACAGAACAGTCAGACTACAGTCAGACTACAGTCAGACCAGTCAGATCACAGTCAGACCAGTCAGACAAGTCAGATCACAGTCAGACCAGTCAGACTACAGTTAGACCAGTCAGACTACAGTCAGACCAGTCAGATCACAGTCAGACCAGTCATACGACAATCAGACCAGTCAGATCACAGTCAGACCAGTCAGACTACAGTTAGACCAGTCAGACTACAGTCAGACCAGTCAGATCACAGTCAGACCAGTCAGACTACAGTCAGACCAGTCAGATCACAGTCAGACCAGTCAGATCACAGTCAGACCAGTCAGATCACAGTTAGACCAGTCAGATCACAGTCAGACCAGTCAGACTACAGTCAGACCAGTCAGATCACAGTCAGACCAGTCAGATCACAGTCAGACCAGTCAGATCACAGTCAGACTACAGTCAGACTACAGTCAGACTACAGTCAGATCACAGTCAGACTACAGTCAGACTACAGTCAGACCAGTCAGATCACAGTCAGACTAGTCAGACTACAGTTAGACCAGTCAGACTACAGTCAGACCAGTCAGATCACAGTCAGACCAGTCAGATCACAGTCAGACCAGTCAGATCACAGTCAGACTACAGTCAGATCACAGTGACACTGCAGTTAGAACAGTCAGATCAGTCAGATCATAGTCAAACCACAGTCAGCTTACAGTCAGATCACAGCCCGACTACAGTCAGACCAGTCAGACTATAGTCAGACCAGTCAGATCACAGTCAGACCAGTCAGACTACAGTCAGACTACAGTCAAACCAATCAGATCACAGTCAGACCAGTCAGACTACAGTCAGACCAGTCAGATCACAGTCAGACCAGTCAGACTAGTCAGATCACAGTCAGACCAGTCAGACTACAGTTAGACCAGTCAGACTACAGTCAGACCAGTCAGATCACAGTCAGACCAGTCAGACGACAATCAGACCAGTCAGATCACAGTCAGACCAGTCAGACTACAGTCAGACCAGTCAGATCACAGTCACACTACAGCCAGACCAGTCAGATCACAGTCAGACCAGTCAGACTACAGTCAGACTACAGTCAAACCAATCAGATCACAGTCAGACCAGTCAGACTACAGTCAGACCAGTCAGATCACAGTCAGACCAGTCAGACTAGTCAGATCACAGTCAGACCAGTCAGACTACAGTTAGACCAGTCAGACTACAGTCAGACCAGTCAGATCACAGTCAGACCAGTCAGACGACAATCAGACCAGTCAGATCACAGTCAGACCAGTCAGACTACAGTTAGACCAGTCAGACTACAGTCAGACCAGTCAGATCACAGTCAGACCAGTCAGACTACAGTCAGACCAGTCAGATCACAGTCAGACCAGTCAGATCACAGTTAGACCAGTCAGATCACAGTCAGACCAGTCAGACTACAGTCAGACCAGTCAGATCACAGTCAGACCAGTCAGATCACAGTCAGACTACAGTCAGACTACAGTCAGATCACAGTCAGACTACAGTCAGACTACAGTCAGACCAGTCAGATCACAGTCAGACTAGTCAGACTACAGTTAGACCAGTCAGACTACAGTCAGACCAGTCAGATCACAGTCAGACCAGTCAGATCACAGTCAGACCAGTCAGATCACAGTCAGACTACAGTCAGACTACAGTCAGACTACAGTCAGATCACAGTCAGACCACAGTCAGACTACAGTCAGATCACAGTCAGACTACAGTCAGACTACAGTCAGACCAGTCAGATCACAGTCAGACTAGTCAGACTACAGTTAGACCAGTCAGACTACAGTCAGACCAGTCAGATCACAGTCAGACTAGTCAGACTACAGTTAGACCAGTCAGACTACAGTCAGACTACAGTCAGATCACAGTCAGACCACAGTCAGACTACAGTCAGACTACAGTCAGACTACAGTCAGACTACAGTCAGACTACAGTCAGACCAGTCAGATCACAGTCAGACCAGTCAGACTACAGTTAGACCAGTCAGACTACAGTCAGACCAGTCAGATCACAGTCAGACCAGTCAGACTACAGTTAGACCAGTCAGACTACAGTCAGACCAGTCAGATCACAGTCAGACCAGTCAGATCACAGTCAGACCAGTCAGATCACAGTTAGACCAGTCAGATCACAGTTAGACCAGTCAGATCACAGTCAGACCAGTCAGACTACAGTTAGACCAGTCAGACTACAGTCAGACCAGTCAGATCACAGTCAGACCAGTCAGATCACAGTTAGACCAGTCAGACTACAGTCAGACCAGTCAGATCACAGTCAGACCAGTCAGATCACAGTCAGGCCAGTCAGATCACAGTCAGACCAGTCAGATCACAGTCAGACCAGTCAGATCACAGTCAGACCAGTCAGATCACAGTCAGACCAGTCAGATCACAGTTAGACCAGTCAGATCACAGTCAGACCAGTCAGACCACAGTCAGACCAGTCAGACTACAGTCAGATCACAGTCAGACTACAGTCAGACTACAGTCAGATCACAGTCAGACTACAGTCAGACTACAGTCAGACCAGTCAGATCACAGTCACACTACAGCCAGACCAGTCAGATCACAGTCAGACCAGTCAGACTACAGTCAGACTACAGTCAAACCAATCAGATCACAGTCAGACCAGTCAGACTACAGTCAGACCAGTCAGATCACAGTCAGACCAGTCAGACTAGTCAGATCACAGTCAGACCAGTCAGACTACAGTTAGACCAGTCAGACTACAGTCAGACCAGTCAGATCACAGTCAGACCAGTCAGACGACAATCAGACCAGTCAGACCACAGTCAGACCAGTCAGACTACAGTTAGACCAGTCAGACTACAGTCAGAGCAGTCAGATCACAGTCAGACCAGTCAGACTACAGTCAGACCAGTCAGATCACAGTCAGACCAGTCAGATCACAGTTAGACCAGTCAGATCACAGTCAGACCAGTCAGACTACAGTCAGACCAGTCAGATCACAGTCAGACCAGTCAGATCACAGTCAGACTACAGTCAGACTACAGTCAGATCACAGTCAGACTACAGTCAGACTACAGTCAGACCAGTCAGATCACAGTCAGACTAGTCAGACTACAGTTAGACCAGTCAGACTACAGTCAGACCAGTCAGATCACAGTCAGACCAGTCAGATCACAGTCAGACCAGTCAGATCACAGTCAGACTACAGTCAGACTACAGTCAGACTACAGTCAGATCACAGTCAGACCACAGTCAGACTACAGTCAGATCACAGTCAGACTACAGTCAGACTACAGTCAGACCAGTCAGATCACAGTCAGACTAGTCAGACTACAGTTAGACCAGTCAGACTACAGTCAGACCAGTCAGATCACAGTCAGACCAGTCAGATCACAGTCAGACCAGTCAGATCACAGTCAGACCAGTCAGATCACAGTCAGACTACAGTCAGACTACAGTCAGATCACAGTCAGACCACAGTCAGACTACAGTCAGACTACAGTCAGACCAGTCAGATCACAGTCAGACCAGTCAGACTACAGTTAGACCAGTCAGACTACAGTCAGACCAGTCAGATCACAGTCAGACCAGTCAGATCACAGTCAGACCAGTCAGATCACAGTTAGACCAGTCAGATCACAGTTAGACCAGTCAGATCACAGTCAGACCAGTCAGAATACAGTTAGACCAGTCAGACTACAGTCAGACCAGTCAGATCACAGTCAGACCAGTCAGATCACAGTTAGACCAGTCAGACTACAGTCAGACCAGTCAGATCACAGTCAGACCAGTCAGATCACAGTCAGGCCAGTCAGATCACAGTCAGACCAGTCAGATCACAGTCAGACCAGTCAGATCACAGTCAGACCAGTCAGATCACAGTTAGACCAGTCAGATCACAGTCAGACCAGTCAGACCACAGTCAGACCAGTCAGACTACAGTCAGATCACAGTCAGACTACAGTCAGACTACAGTCAGATCACAGTCAGACTACAGTCAGACTACAGTCAGACTACAGTCAGATCACAGTCAGACTACAGTCAGACTAGTCAGATCACAGCCAGACCAGTCAGACTACAGTCGGACTACAGTCAGACTACTGTCAGATCACAGTCAGACTACAGTCGGATCACAGTCAGACTACAGTCAGACTACAGTCACACTACAGTCAGACTACAGTCACACTACAGTCAGACTACAGTCACACTACAGTCAGATCACAGTCAGACTACAGTCAGACTACAGTCAGACTACAGTCAGACTTCAGTCGGACTACAGTCAGACTACAGCCGGATCACAGTTAGACTACAGTCAGACTGCAGTCAGACTACAGTCAGATCACAGTCAGACTACAGTCAGACTACAGTCAGATCACAGTCAGACTACAGTCAGACCAGTCAGACTACAGTCATTGCCTCTCATTCACTCACTCACAGGCTCTGAAGGCTCTGAAGAAGCACTTACCAAACCACTTTTTCATCGTAAATGAACTGTAATGTGAAACAGAAAGATGACAGAGTCACTGATGTGAACACGTCTCCATAGCAACCACTATGTGGGCGTTTCCTCACCACGATGAGGGCGGAGATGGCCAAGGTGTAATAGCTGGAGTCTCTGAGCAGCGGCCAGCAGGACAGGCGGATGGCCTGAGGACACGTCACGTTACCTTCACATGGACACGTGTGTGTGTGTGTGTGTGTGTGTGTGTGTGTGTGTGTGTGTTTTACCTGCACAGCAAATATCCCACACACTCCAATAATGCAGAGAATGTTGAACACGGCTGAGCCCACGATGGTCCCCACGCCAACATCGCCTTTAGTGATGAAGACTCCTGCATAGCAGACACACAAGTTCCCCAAAGCTGTGTGTGTGTGTGTGTGTGTGTGTGTGTGTGTGTGTGTGTGTGTGTGTGTGTGTGTGTGTGTGTGTGTGTGTGTGTGTGTGGCTGCTTCACACCAATGACAGAGGTGAACAGTTCAGGAGCTGAACTTCCTGCTGCCATGAACGTGGCTCCAGCGACATCTTCACTCAGATTGAGGCGCTGGTGGGGGGGGCAGAGGAGGACGTTAAACACCCCCCCAGTTTATCCTGCAGTGGCCCCTCCCAGTTTATCCTGCAGTTTATCCTCTTACCTCACAGATCTTTTCTAGCGAGGGGACAAAGTAGTCGTCACACACCAGGGCTAGAGCGTAGAACATGTAGACCGCCTGCAGACACACACACACACACACACACACACACACACACACATATTCATTCATTGGAGACCAGACCTCACCGTCTGTCAGCTGACTAAAGCAAGGGGCGGGGTACACCCCAAATGAGACGCCAGCTCAGAGCAGGGCCACAAACAGACAGACACACACTCACTCACACACACACACACACACACACACATACACACAGGCGGGGGGTCAGGACCCCTGGCTGCCCCTGGAGGACCCTGAGGGTCTCTGGAGGCCTCTGGAGGCCCCTGAAGGCCCCTGGAGGCGGGGGGTCAGGGCCCCTGGCAGCCCCTAGAGGCGGGGGTCATGCTTCACTCACACAGAGGACGTGCAGACCCACGGCTCCTTCGACACGCTCCTGGTTGCTGAAGTAATCTCTGGGGAACTCGTGGATAGCTGTGGAGAAAACACAAGAACAAGAGCTGAAAACACTGCAGGTGGGGGAGGGGGTGTAGAGGGGCAGGGGGGGCAGAAACGTCTAGAAAGACGCTAGTAGAACTCATGTCATAGAACAGAAATAAAAGCACCTTTAATGGGATCTGTACCAACATGGTAACCAATTATTATTACTATTATTATTCTAACTATTATTATTACTGTTATTACTATTATTATTACTATTACTATTATTGCTATTATTATTACTATTATTACTATTATTATTACTATTACTATTATTATTGCTATTACTATTATTACTGTTATTATTACTACTATTATTATTACTATTATTATTACATACATTATTATGACTATTATTACTATTATTATTATTACTATTATTATTATTGTGTGTTAGACCACTGAGTGTGTGTTACCCCACAAGTGTGTGTTAGCCCACTGAGTGTGTGTTACCCCACTGAGTGTGTTACCCCACTGAGTGTGTGTTAGCCCACTGAGTGTGTTACCCCACTGAGTGTGTGTTAGCCCACTGAAAGTGTGTTAGCCTAACCCTAACCCTAACCCAGAACAGTTTGTTGGTTCATTTTTTTGTATCTTTTTTATTTGATCCAACATTTCATCATAAAGCAGTATTTCATGTCAAACGTGTAAAAATACCAGTGTTTCAGTTCCAGTGGGGGCTGATCGAACAGTGAAATAGAAACACATTTAATAACTTTTATTATTGATCTACTTATCAATTGATTGATTGATTGTCGCCTGGTGTTTGGATCAGCAAGTTCATTCTGATCAATCACAAAGTGATGACTCGGTAATATTTCAGAGAGAAACCTGGTTTACTGGAGTCACAGCAGATGTGTGATCAAACCAGGATCGACTCATTGAGCTCATCAAGCCCTGGAGCTCCTAAACAGGTGCGTCCAATCAAGACAGAGGTATTTAAGGTGGCCAAGGGCCAGTTGCTCCTTTTTGACTCTGCTGTGAAGAGGGGCAACATGGGAGCCTCCAAACAGCTGGAGTTTTTATTTAATTTAAGCTTTATTTAACATGAGAGCCTCCAAACGACTCTCGGATGATCTGTTTTCTGAATAACAATAATAGACACTGCCGGAGGGAGGGGAAATGTTAGCACTAATATCTACATTGGTTTTAACTTTTCTTCAAAAGCTTGTCTTTAAAATGTCCTTAAACCTGAAAACAGTCCACTAGAATGTGTCTCATCAACACTAAAACGTTAGATTCAACTCTCTCCTTTGACCAGCATGACTGCCAGCCATGTTCAGAGCGGAGAGCTCCATACTGCCAGAGTTTTGGGGCATTTTTGCTGAACTTTGAAGACCCACCAAATACTGACTTTTTGGATTACATAAACATTGAACATATCTACCAAAACTTGAGACTCTCTTATCAGAAAAAGAAAGTTTGTTTCTAGACTCTTGGAGTGTTTAGAAATCGACTGTAGAACATAGGGTGGTTTCAGCCTAATTTTTCAGCCTAATTTTTTCACCTAATTTTGACCAAAAAACGGAGAAAACAAGCTTTTACTGCAGAGAAGCAAATTCAAGCAAAACAGTGACTGATGTCCAAATATTTGAGCTTCAGTGACGCCTCAAACATCTGAAAAGTTGTTTACTTTTATGAAACAATAAAGCTTTTGATGAGAAAATAACTTCATTTATTCACAGATTTAGAACATTTAGAACATAATATAAAACATAACAAAATAATCTATTTACATGTGTGTGAACTTATTTATGTGTGTGTGTGTGTGTGTGTGAGTGTGAACTTATTTACAGATGTGTGTGTGTGTGTATGTATGTGTCTCCATGAACGCAATTAGTATTTTGACATTGTGTGGTAGGCTGTGTAGCACTCTCCTGTGTGCGGGGGTACACAGCAGGACCTGCACCACAATCTGGTCTCACTCCTTTTGCCCCTTCGTATGCAGACCCTACATTTTCTCGCTGGCTGTGTGTTCTTGCTGGTGGGCCTTAAGCGTTCCAACTGATGCCAGGCCACCGGGCCATCCAGCCTGCTGTCTGGGTCTTGGTTTTTGGCTGCCCTGGTTTGTCGGACCACCACCACCACCACCTCTTCCAGCTCCCGCTCCTGCTCCCCCTCCTGCTCCTCCACCACATAAGTTCTTTCAGGCCACGACCTCGCCACCCTCCTCATGAAGTCCAAGTGTGTTTTGCACTTCCCTGGGTTCCTGGCCTTGTACAGCACATATGCATTGAACACACAAAGCTGAAATAAGTATGCCACAAACTTCTTTGACCAGTTGAGTGTTTTCCGTATGAATGGGTAGTAGCAAATGTTCTGGTCGAGTTTGTCCACGCCATTCATGCAGGCATTGTATGCCACAACACACTCCGGTTTGAGCTGACCCACCTTCTCCTTCTTCCCCTTCTGCCAAACCTCCACCCTCTGCATGCTGTCATGGTGGCAGGTAGTCAACATCCTCACCAGACGCTTGTCCTGCCAGGCCACAACCAGCACCTTGCCACTGTGCACCACCAGTTTCCCCTCCGCATCCAAGTCAGTCTTTGTCAGCTCCCTTATGATCTGCGGTTCCCCCGTTTTTTCGCAGTGTTCCACAGACATAAGTGTTGGCCTTCATCAGCTGCTCACACAATTTAACAGAATTATAAAAGTTGTCCATAAAAAGTGTGTATCCGTGTCCTGGGAGACGGTCAAGGAGGGAGAACACTGTGTCTGGGAGTGTGCTTGACTGGCCAACATAAGGCTTCATGTTAAAGCAATACCCAGTACTGGAGTCACACAATATGTAGGATTTAATCCCATACTTCAGCAGCTTCTGAGGGTTATACACCTTGAAGGATAGGCGGCCACGCCACTGCATCATGCCTTCATCAATGCAGATATTTTCATAGAGCTGATACAGCTCTTTGAATTTGGCTACAACATAATCTAAAACAGGACGCACTTTATACATTTTATCTGTGGCGTCTTGTGATGCATTATTGTTGTAGTGGAGGAACTTCCAGATGAGTTGGAACCTCTTCCTCGGCATGGTTTTGTTGAAGTATGGAGTGGCGTCCTGTGGATCCACACTCCAATACATTTCCAGATTTGGCTTTTTGATATAACCGGTGATGAAAGTGAGTCCAAAGAATTGTTTCAGTTCTGGAACTGTCACCGGTTTCCATACCGTCCCTCTGGAGTGTGGCAGAGTGTCGGGATGTGCCCGGAAAAACTGCTGGGCATACAGGTTTGTTTGACTTGCAATGTGCTGCAGTAGCTCATCGGTGATTAGGAGCTCCAGGAAATCAACCGGCAGGTCAGACTCCAGCTCTGCAGCAGCATTCCTGGGTCCAGGGGTTGCTGTAAATGGCATCTTCATGGGTTGCCAGTCACCCTGATGCCAACCAGCATCTTTCTCGGATGACAGCCGTCTCCTTGCTGTACACCCTCTGGTTGAGGGACGTCCTCTGCTCGATTTAGGGACTGTAAAATATTAAAATATTAGATTAGATTCAAATTTATTGTAATTATACAGTACAGTGTTACACAACTACAACGAAAATAAGTTTGGCATCCAACCAGGGTGCAAATGCACAGTTGATTAGAGTGTAAGCAAGGAGTAAATAGGTGAGTACCAGATAGTATTTATGCAGCCTAATGTATGTACAGTAGCATAGTGTAGTACAGTTGTGTGTGTATATATACCAATTTATATAAAATATAAAAACAAAAGGCATGTTTTATTGCTTTGTAATGATTGATTGATTGATTGAATACTTTATTAGCAAGAAAAAAGCAAGCACATGTCATAATACAGTTTTCACAGTACAGAACAAGATGTAGAGAAATATTTTTTTACCGTCTCTTTTCACACTCTCTGTGGCATCCTGGATTGCTGATCCCCGCTGATCTGGAGAGGACTCCCTGCTGCTCGCCGATCCGGACGGCAACCACTCGTCTGATGAGTCCGGGTCGGGTTCTACGTCCGACTCAGAACTATCTGAGGAGTCGGAGTGACGTGGCGGGAACTCCAATGGTCGATGGTGAGCGCCAGAGCAACAAGCAATGCTACACTCGTGGCATTGCTCGTTGCTCTGGCGCTCACCAACCGCAATACTTGGAGCATCTCCTGAGCCGCCTCCTTCATCCTCCCTGATTGGCAACACACTCCTTGCCGATACACTATACATTTATTCCATTAGTGCCCTAACCCTAACTCTACCAAGTCTCTAACCACGTTTCTCTCTTGTAGATGTATTTTACAGCTTTTTATACGTCATGCCAGGGGACTACAGATGAAAACTAGCCTTCTGTTTCATTCTGGCTTGTTTAACAATGTGTAATCATGTGTTTTATCAAATTGTATTGTCCCCTTTCAATTAGATTAAACTAGAAAAGACTGATGGAAAACACATGTCATACTTGTCGTACATGATGTCATACTTGTCATACATGATGTTGTGCATGATGTCGCTTTCACGATGCCGTCAGTAAAATGAATATGGACTTAGAACACAAGACAGAACAGCGTTACTGAGGATTACTGAGGATTAATGCCAAACAGTTTCCTCCGTCCTGTTCTCAGAAGCATCAGCAGAAAAACTCAAGTCTGACTCAAACTCGTCACTAAACACAAACTTTGAGCACAAACTTGTTCATTCATGAGGGACTGAAAACATCTCCTTCCCGTGTTGGAAACGTGGATTCGACAACCCTTTTAATCCATGTGTTTGTTCTAGAGGATTTCTATATGGCTGCCCTCTGCCCCCCCCGATAAAAGCCACTGCTAAGCCCTTAAAATGTAAATGTCAAAACGCTTCCTTCTGTCCATGTCCAACAGAACATATATGAGCATCCATCATGGTGGGATTAAAGCCACCCATATGGTGGCGGTGGGGGAACCGGACCGGCGCCAGAACACCATTAATCCTATTCCATGTGGGGGGGGGGGACACGGACATCTTACAGTGAGTAATCCCTAAAAACCAACATGGTTTCCAATCGCTGCTGCCTGAGTTCAGACTGCAGCCCCACACCGTTGCTACAGTGACCTGTCAGATCAGCTGATAATGTGTCCCAGTCTGAACAGAACCAGATCGCATTTGGACACTTGCTAAAAACAGTGTGAACAGTCGTCCCTATGAATCAGATATGGAAGGAAATCTGATTGGCTGCAGTCTGAACGGGCCTAAAGGTCCAACAGGACGAGTCCAAAAGGGTCCGACGACTCAGCACTGGTGACTCATCACCGGTGACTCAGCACCAGTGACTCAGCACCGGTGACTCGGCACCGATTACTCAGCACCAGTGACTCAGCACCGGTGACTCAGCACCGATCACTCAGCACCGGTGACTCAGCACCGATGACTCAGCACCGGTGACTCCACGGTGAAAACAACTTATCAGTGAATCAAACCTGGGAACCGCCCTGCTGTACCGACCAGGTGTGGTCCTAACCCAGACACAGCAGTGGTCCTAACCCAGACCCGGCTGTGGTCCTAACCCAGACCCTGCTGTGGTCCTAACCCAGACCCAGACCCAGCAGTGGTCCTAACCCAGACCCAGACCCAGCAGTGGTCCTAACCCAGACCCAGCAGTGGTCCTAACCCAGACCTGGCAGTGGTCCTAACCCAGACCTGGCAGTGGTCCTAACCCAGACCCGGCAGTGGTCCTAACCCAGACCCGGCAGTGGTCCTGTGTTTTTTCTGTTCTTCCACATGATTTTTCATTCATCAGAACCATTTCCATGATTCTCCTCTGGTTCTGGAAACAGTTCTGATGCTGTGCAGCAGCTTCCTGCTTGGAGGACACACACACACACACACACACATACACACACAGCTATCAAATCCACGAGCTGTGTGAGATCAGTGTGGATTGACCTGAGTGTAGATGGACAACTTGATGCCCCCCCAGCCAGGACTGCCCCCCCAACTCTTACGTAAAAGCAGGCATTACATAAAAGCTCCAGTAGATGCACAGTGAACCCCCCCCCCCCATCCTACACATCATTAAAGGATGTGAGCAGCAGAAAAACAAACACACACACACACATCTGCTGTGATGTGTGAGGAGAGCTCCACACATTTTCACACCAGTACAAGCCAGCATCTTCCAACGGCCCCCACCCTAAACAGACCTGGTGTGATGACAGGACTGTCACCATCACCAGTCCACACCAGTGGTGGGTCTGCAGCCTGACACCGTCACCAGTCCACACCAGTGGTGGGTCTGCAGCCTGACAACGTCACCAGTCCACACCAGTGGTGGGTCTGCAGCCTGACACCGTCACCAGTCCACACCAGTGGTGGGTCTGCAGCCTGACACCGTCACCAGTCCACACCAGTGGTGGGTCTGCAGCCTGACACCGTCACCAGTCCACACCAGTGGTGGGTCTGCAGCCTGACAACGTCACCAGTCCACACCAGTGGTGGGTCTGCAGCCTGACAACGTCACCAGTCCACACCAGTGGTGGGTCTGCAGCCTGACAACGTCACCAGTCCACACCAGTGGTGGGTCTGCAGCCTGACAACGTCACCAGTCCACACCAGTGGTGGGTCTGCAGCCTGACAACGTCACCAGTCCACACCAGTGGTGGGTCTGCAGCCTGACAACGTCACCAGTCCACACCAGTGGTGGGTCTGCAGCCTGACACCGTCACCAGTCCACACCAGTGGTGGGTCTGCAGCCTGACAACGTCACCAGTCCACACCAGTGGTGGGTCTGCAGCCTGACAACGTCACCAGTCCACACCAGTGGTGGGTCTGCAGCCTGACACCGTCACCAGTCCACACCAGTGGTGGGTCTGCAGCCTGACAACGTCACCAGTCCACACCAGTGGTGGGTCTGCAGCCTGACACCGTCACCAGTCCACACCAGTGGTGGGTCTGCAGCCTGACAACGTCACCAGTCCACACCAGTTATCTTTCTTATAAAGTCCTAAACCAGAGAACAGCGTCTGTGATGAGCTCCTGCCTGTTGGAGCTTAGTATTTGTGACAACATGCGTTAACATTAAATGTGAGACTTTAAAGAGCATGTTGATATCTTTTGACAATATGATACCATGTGAAACTGTTAAAGTGTCTGTAACAAACTGGTTAATTCTTGTATAAACACTGTCTGCTGAAACAGGTTAATATGATCATTATATTCTTGTGGAGAACACTGGTAAGGTCAACGTCTAGTTTTGACTATCTATGACGTTAACAAACCTTGTGTTCCTAGGAAGAATGTAAACATGGTTATACTCTGGGGTAAAGGGCTAATATCTGGAAGTGGATAAGGGTATGAATGTCTGTCAAAATTCAATGTATGAACTGGCTGAAAAAATGTAACGTCTGAGTCTGTAGACAACATACTCTAATGAGAGAGATGTTTGTTGATTCTGGAGGAATTTCACAAACTTATTGGCTTCTACCCGTCAGCCCTTTTTTTCAGATGTTGTTGACATTGTAAATGTGATGAGGGTGTGAAGTCTGTTATATTAACATGTCCAAAAAAATAAACTAAATAAATTACTACTAATAACTACTACTAATAATTAATAATTACTACTAATAATTAATTACTACTAATAACTAATACCGTACTTTGTGCAAGTTACCGTACTTTGTACACCTGAAAGCCTTTGATTTTGTCACAAATCCACGCTGCGCTTCTCAACACAAAGCGTCTGATGTGTCACTGAGCTCCATCTGTAAAAATGTTTCGTTGTGATTTTAGTCAGCACTCCCCCAGATCCGACATTTCCCACCGACAGGACGTGACACGTCACTACGTACGCCGGCAGCGATAGACCAACTACAGAACATACCTCAGGTAGGGACCATATTAGCTTGGCTAAAGGGTTTAAACTCCAGGCTATCAGTTACACAGGTGTGAACAGTAATAGAGTGGCCGTTCACACCCGCTCTATCAACAAATCGATGGTTCAGAAGTGGAGAAAGCAAGAGAACCAACAGCGCCAGGTTAAGAAAACCAAACTCAGTTTGGGTTCAGGAACAGCCATGAGAAGCGTCATTGGTGTGAAGAGTGTTAAAGGTTCAATCTTGTGCGTCGTGGAGTGAGAGGGTGAACACACGTGTACTATGACTGGGAGGCAGTACAGAGAGAGTTACCCCACAATATGTGATGGATGACGGATGCCTAGACTATCTGCTTCCACTCTTGTCCATCTTTCCCCAAAGCCGTCATTGTTCCTGGGCCGCCGCTCGGAAACGAGACCGACTCCAACAGCAGTGAAGCTAAATCATCACGTTTCAACCCGTTTAGTCAAACTGCTGCTAAAGAAAACCAAGGTTTGGAATTCTGCTAAATAATCAATAACCAAATGATCAATAATCACAGGCGTCTGTGGTGGTGGGCTGTGACTACGTCCTGAGAGCCTCTAATGCCTTACACAAGAGTTAATACCCTGAAATCAATCCTGGCCCGACCCACAGAAGGATTAGTGTGGCCCCTGTCTAACATGTGGCTCCTGATATGAAGCCGTGTTCTTCACATGCACAATGCACATTGTTCTCCACATGTCACATTAACCCTATCATGGCCATCTGTGTGGCTAATGCCAGCTTTAATGTGGTTTCATTCTCTGATCTGACCCTACATCCGTCACGCTGACCCCGACCCTCTGCCAGCAGCGCCCGTCATCCCACTGAGCATCCCGCTGAGCATCCCGCAGCAGACATGTTCCTGATGTACATGTTAAAGCCGAAGCGTGACATGTGAGGAAACATGAGACTGAAGAGGAATCGGGTAATACTCACGTCCCACTCATTCTGTAACAATCACATCAGGACAGAAGTAACGGATGTGTGTAAACGCTGAGCTCACTAAGCTCAGGTGTGAAGGGGGTAGGGTTAGGGGTTGGGGTGAGGGGTTAGAGCGGTTAGGGATAGGGGTTAGAGCGGTTAGGGTTAGGGGTTAGAGCGGTTTGGGGTTGGGGTTAGAGCGGTTAGGGTTAGGGGTTAGGGTTAGGGGTTAGAGCGGTTAGGGGTTGGGGTTAGAGCGGTTAGGGGTTGGGGTTAGGGTTAGGGGTTAGAGCGGTTAGGGGTTGGGGTTAGAGCGGTTAGGGGTTGGGGTTAGAGCGGTTAGGGTTAGGGGTTAGAGCGGTTAGGGGTTGGGGTTAGAGCGGTTAGGGGTTGGGGTTAGGGGTTAGAGCGGTTAGGGGTTGGGGTTAGAGCGGTTAGGGTTAGGGGTTAGGGTTAGGGGTTAGAGCAGTTAGGGGTTGGGGTTAGAGTGATTAGGGTTAAGGTTAGATCGGTTCGTCCAGTGATCAAAGATCGGCGGTTCGATTCCCACTCCCAGCCTCTCACTCTTGGAGTGTGAGCTTACAGTGGGAGGAGCCAGCTCACTTCCCGAGCACTGCCAAGGTGCCCTTGAGCAAGGTGCTGTCCCCTCCACAAGCTGCTCATTCGGGCGCTCCAAAGATGGGGCTGCCCGCCACTCGGCCTCCTTGTATTTACTGTATGCCTACATCCCTTGTGTGTGTGTGTGTGTGTGTGTGTGTGTGTGTGTGTGTGTGTGTGTGTGTGTGTGTGTGTGTGTGTGTGTGTGTGCTTGGACATGGATGTTCACTAACAGACTTCACTCGTGGTTAAACACAATTTCCCTTTGGGGATCATTAACCCTAGAGAACCCACACCCTTTTATCCTGACAGGAAAATGATGTGGGTTATACCACAGACCAGGTGGACCATATAGAACACATTTATGAAGCTTTTCAGAACAATAAAACTTAGTTTTACTGTTATTTTATTACTATTTTGGAGAGATCACTTTCCGTCACAGACACATGACTGTCACATGGTGGTGATACCAGGAGGTTGACTATATGTCGCTTAGGGACTTAACGAGTTAAAATCAGACATAAAGCTTTATAACGAAGAGACGGACATTCAAAGTGCGTGACACCGGTGTCACCGTGGGTCCTCAAAGGTTAAAGTGTACTTCTTATTCTTCTACACCTGTCTGTTTTATTATCACTACTCCATTCATTTGAAGGCCTGAACGGGTTCACAGATCCACCACTAACACACGCTACCACACGCTACCACACGCTAACACACGCTAACACACGCTAACACACACAGTTATCCAGGCGGACTTGTTCTGCCTTCATCTGGCCTCACGGTGCCGTCATGGAAAAAGAGAAAATAGCCCCATTAAGTGGAAAATGAGCTGCACGCACACACACACACACACACACACACACACACACACACACACGCTGCTCCAGCGCTGTGACTCACATTCCTGACAGAACCTACTAAACCTTTAAGAGACCAGAACAGAATCAGGTTCTGGAGGCTGAACCCTCTGAACCCTCAGGAAAGCGTTCAGGATATTTTACGTGAACTAAAACCACCTGATTCACTACAACCGTCTGGAGGGGGCGACAGGACATTGGATTAGAAATAGAACAAGAATCACGTGACCCCGAGCATTCACCCAAACAGGACAAAGTAGACCTGGGCTATCTTCTGTTAAAGCTGCTAAATTATTTTCTGTCCAATAAAAGAAGTTTCTTGAGCCCTTTCCAGCAAATATCCTGTTCCCCCAATCCGCTACTGTACAGACCTTATCTGGCTTCAGTAGGCAGGCTGCTCCCTGGTAGCAGCGCCAGCTGGCGTTATTACAGCCTTATTACAGCGAGGGTTATAACGCTTTGACTTTGTCCCACAATTCAACCCAAAGTCACTGAAGTCAGTCTGTGCTCCAATCATTGGACTCAATATCAAAGAGTAGACCAACCCAAGAACCCGCTCTACCTGAAACGCTCTTTTGTTGGACCAGAGACTACGTGTGTTTGGAGGGGGGGTGTACATGTGTTTCGGGGGGGACCTGCATGCATGTTGACATGACGAGAACGATGCATGATTTGAAATTGGACTGACGATCGTGTCTGGAGATAAATAATCAATAAGAAGGATCTGCTCCTGGAGACAAGAGATGATGGTGGAGTCTGAGGGCGGCGTGGGTGGGGGGCATGTTGTCATGGCCCCTTAGGGCAGCAGGGCAGGAATAATCCCATTAAGGTAATTAGTGTTCCAGCAGATAAAGTGTAATTAAACACAAACAGGCTGTAAACCAAAAAGAACCGTCAGACTGCAGGAGTGTGCGTCGATGCAGGAGTGTGCGTCGATGCAGGAGTGTGCGTCGATGCAGGAGTGTGCGTCGATGCAGGAGTGTGCGTCGATGCAGGAGTGTGCGTCAGACTGCGGGAGTGTGTGTCGATGCAGGAGTGTGTGTCGATGGAGGCGGTGTGTTTACCGCCACATCAAGAGAATGCTTGGCAGGCCGTCAGCCTTGTAAAGCCCCAGGACTCCACATGGAAAACACTCACACACTCCACGCCAAGGGGAAAACACAGACACACACGTGCATCCTCCAAGCCTATAGTGAAAACAGACAGAGCGGCGAGGCGTCACGAGGGGACACGAGGCGACACGAGGCGTCACAAGGCGACACGAGGCGTCACGAGGCGACAAGAGGCGTCACGAGGCGTCACGAGGCGACAAGAGGCGTCACGAGGCGTCACGAGGCGACAAGAGGCGTCACGAGGCGTCACGAGGCGACAAGAGGCGTCACGAGGCGTCACGAGGCGACAAGAGGCGTCATGAGGCGACAAGAGGCGACAAGAGGCGTCACGAGGCGACAAGAGGTGTCACGAGGCGACAAGAGGCGTCACGAGGCGACAAGAGGCGTCACGAGGCGAGAAGAGGCATCACGAGGCGTCACGAGGCGACACGAGGCTACACGAGGCGACAAGAGGCGTCACGAGGCGACAAGAGGCGTCACGAGGCGTCACGAGGCGACACGAGGCAACACGAGGCGACAAGAGGCGTCACGAGGCGACATGAGGCGACAAGAGGCGACACGAGGCGACACGAGGCGTCACGAGGCGACAAGAGGCGTCACGAGGCGTCACGAGGCGACACGAGGCGACAAGAGGCGTCACGAGGCGACAAGAGGCGTCACGAGGCGACAAGAGGCGTCAAGAGGCGTCACGAGGCGACAAGAGGCGTCACGAGGCGTCACGAGGCGACAAGAGGCGACACGAGGCGACACGAGGCGACAAGAGGCGTCACGAGGCGACAAGAGGCATCACGAGGCGTCACGAGGCGACACGAGGCAACACGAGGCGACAAGAGGCGTCACGAGGCGACAAGAGGCGTCACGAGGCGACAAGAGGCATCACGAGGCGTCACGAGGCGACACGAGGCAACACGAGGCGTCAAGAGGCGTCACGAGGCGACATGAGGCGACAAGAGGCGTCACGAGGCGACAAGAGGCATCACGAGGCGTCACGAGGCGACACGGGGCGACACGAGGTGACACGAGGCGACAAGAGGCGTCACGAGGCGACAAGAGGCGTCACGAGGCGTCACAAGGCGTCACGAGGCGACACGAGGCGACACGAGGCGACAAGAGGCGTCACGAGGCGACAAGAGGCGTCACGAGGCGTCACGAGGCGACAAGAGGCGTCACGAGGCGACAAGAGGCGTCACGAGGCGACAAGAGGCGTCACGAGGCGCGGCGCACACAGGCAGACCTGTTGTCTGGAGGACAGAATCTCTACCTGCAGACGTTTCATCTCGGGTCAGGGTCCCCACAGAACAGGAAGTCAGACGTCTCTCAGGCTGCTATTGGCTGGATAGCAGGGGTGTGCAGAGGGGACGTAGGGACCGGGTCACAGTTGGATCTCTTATTTCACTAGAAGCTGACACTGGGACCTTGTTGGAGGCGTCGTCACGAACATGCAGCTCTGCGCCGCCATGCTGAAGATAAACGCTGACATCAGCAGTGACGCTGCTAAACGCTGATGCTGAGGTCATCACTGAGCTCCTGCAGACACATGGGCAGCGTCCACCCAACGGGGATTAGCATCAGCATGACATCACTGTGCTCTGTCTGCTAGCGCTCTATTCC
This sequence comes from Antennarius maculatus, assembly GCA_013358685.1. NCBI lineage: Eukaryota > Metazoa > Chordata > Actinopteri > Lophiiformes > Antennariidae > Antennarius > Antennarius maculatus. The sequence goes on from CM023616.1 coordinate 22,894,122, forward strand.
CCTGCAATATTAATGAAGAATCACCACTCAAAAGCCCATCTAAACACGCCTCATTTGGTATCAGATACTTGCAACTTAAAATAACGTTCAAACATAATAATGTTCTCTCTGAAGCAGTGATGGATCAAACAGGGTCGCAGATGAAAGACCAAACCTCAAGACATCCAGGTAGAAGCTCAAAGATCCTGGAGATCAACATGCAGAAGCCACTTAGCTTTTTTCATTTACTTAATATTTACTTAATATGGTTTTGCTGTTATTTGATGGGAGAGTTGAAAATAGGAAATGTAGGAGAGAGTGTGAGGGCAAAGACACAGGTGGGAATCAAACCCATGATGACCACCGAATGCCTGTCGGTTTGTCGGCACTGTGCTAACTGCACTGTGCTAACTGGTCTCTTGATGGAGTCTTGCAGGTTGGCTGCAGCCAATAGGAGCAAGAAGTTTCCAAAGCAAGGGCCCAAAATTTATCACGTGCACTTTTTAGCTTGGCATGCTAGAAATTCCATTTGCTACAAGTAGCCGTAGCAGCTAAGCTATTGGAAGAGAGAAGGGCATCAAACGGGGACCATTGCAAACCTACAGTGATTGAAAATACATCTAACAGTAGAACTAAACTCCCTCCATCCATCCATCCGTCCATAAGTCCTCTTGAAGGACAGTCCACTGCGGTCATGCTGTCTTTAACCTCTATTTCTCTTGGCGGGTACCAGGGGACTTCGAACCTGTGATGACTTCTACTTGTGTAAATAGAATCAGGACTCTTCCTGCTGGGGCTCCGTGCACGCCATTACCAGACGCCAACAGGACACGCCCAGCTGCACCCTGAACCCAGACCACTGAAGGGTTCACCTAAAACTGCCACGCGTCACAAAGCAATGAGTGTCTCTTCCAACAGTTTACCATCCTGGAACCTGACCTGGTTCAGTGCAGTTCCTATCAGACTCCGAGTAGAACCTGGACTCGTTCTCATTGGCTTCTTGCAGAAGGTGACGGCTCTCCCACCGCACCCCGTCATCGACCACAAGGCTAGAAACACGAAACCCTGGAAGTCAGAAAAGACAAACAGAGACACAAATGGTTAGAACAACTCCAAAGCATCACACAAAAGCATTGGCAGGACATTGCAAGAACGTTTGACCAAATTCATCCCAACACACCGGAACAGGCTTAAGATATCCTGATCTATATTTATTAGTTACCACAGAACATTTTGTGCTTTCTTTTTGGACTGCGGTCATGCACATGGGCGCTTTCAGGGTTAGGGTTAAGGTTAGGGTTAGGCTTCACTCGTCTCCGGTTCATTAGGGTTAGGGTTAGGCTTCACTTGTCTCTGGTCAGGGTTAGGGTAAGGCTTCTCTCGTCTCCGGTTCATTAGGGTTATGGTTAGGGTTAGGCTTCACTTGTCTCCCGTTCATTAGGGTTAGGGTTAGGCTTCACTCGTCCCTGGTCAGGGTTAGGGTCAGGGTTAGGGCTAGGCTTCACTCTCCGGTTCATTCCCATGTCCAAACAGACCAATGGCCTTACTGCTGCAGCTAATCCACATTCCTGAGTAACCAAACCTTCCCAGCCTTCCAGAACAAAGGCAGATGAGACACGCATGTCGTGTGGCCGCTTTCCCGCCAGGCCAATCATTCCAGCTCAGTCATCTGGGTCACAGTGTCCTCAAGCGACCTGTCTCCTACCGTCTCCATCCTGCGAGACAACAAACCCCAACGTCGCTGCAGAGCCTGCAGAGGCTTTAAAAATAGCACGGCGTTCAGCTATATTTACCACACGCACAAACGTTTGCAAAGCTCTGCAAAAAGCCGTGTCACAAAAGCCAAAGTAACTGCGATACAGCAAAAATCACAACCTTCAAAAGCAGCGACCTGATGTGACCTGTGAGTGGGGGCACTTTCTGCAAAGGTGTGTGGATGTTCAATTATTCTAACGTGCTGGAAGTTTTCAAAGATGTGAGCAAAATCCTTCCACCTCCAGCCTGATGTGCATAAAATGAGATTGTCTCCAAAGCCGGGATCTTAGACCAAAACGGCGTCGTGGAGCCGAGCAGCAGAGACGGTTGTGACGGCTCAGCTGTGCAGCAGCTCCCGATCACATCCTGTTCACAAACACAACCGAGGGGGGAAACGTGCTGCGCTGCATCACTGCCAACGCGCCAACACACTCTGACGGTTCGCTCTTCCCCTGAGCCACAGCTCTGTGTGTGTGTGTGTGTGTGTGTGTGTGTGTGTGTGTGTGTAACCAACACACACTCACACATACACACACACACAAAGCAATGTGTGTGTGGAACCGTCCTGTGTGATGTCAGTGGAGCGACTCAGACCCACTCAACACACTCCAGGAATCCTCTGCATCTCCTGTTGGTCCTTAAGAACCATCAGAAAGCAGGACACACACACACACACACACACACTGCGTGGGTATTTTAGGTAACTGCAGTCCAGTGAGGCAGGATGCATCATCACCCCTCAAGTTACTATGGAGACGTGACGTTACAGATGAGAAGCAGCGAGGTGGGTGACATAACCCTGAGTACACACACACACACACACACACACACACACACACACACACACACACACACACAAAGGCAAAGCCAGACATCATGAAATTTCAATCACAAGTGCTACAGACTCTGATATACACACACTGATACACACTCTGATATACACACTCTGATATACACACACTGATATACACTCTGATATACACACTCTGATATACACACACACACACACACACACAAAGGCAAAGCCAGACATCATGAAATTTCTATCACAAGTGCTACAGAGTGAGTCACATAGGTGAGACGTTCAGAGGCAATGATGGGATGTGTGCTGAGATGCAGCTACACACACTGTTACACACACTGATACACACTCTGATATACACACACTTACACACACTGTTACACACTCTGATACACACTCTGATCTACACACACTGTTACAAACACTGATACACACTCTGATATACACACACTGTTACACACACTGATACACACTCTGATATACACACACTTACACACACTGTTACACACTCTGATACACACTCTGATATACACACACTGTTACACACACTGATATACACACACTGATACACACACTGATATACACACACTGTTACACACACTGATACACACTCTGATATACACACACTGATACACACTCTGATACACACACACTGATACACACTCTGATATACACACACTTACACACACTGTTACACACTCTGATACACACTCTGATATACACACACTGTTACACACACTGATATACACACACTGATACACACTCTGATATACACACACTGTTACACACACTGATACACACTCTGATATACACACACTGATACACACTCTGATATACACACACTGTTACACACACTGATACACACTCTGATATACACACACTGTTACAAACACTGATACACACTCTGGTCATCACCAGTCAGGAGAGATGGAACCCTGACCACCAGGGGTCTTTGACCGCAGGGGGTCTCTGACCGCAGGGGGTCTCTGACCGCAAGGGTCTGCGATCGCAGTGGTCTTTGACCGAAGGGGGGCTTTGACCAAATGGTGTCTCTGACCACGGGGGCTGGGGGGTGGGGGGTGGGGGGTCTCTGACCACAGGGGTCTTTGACCAAAGGGGGTTCTCTACCCACATATCTGGGGGTGCAGGTGTCACAGTTTCTCCCCCTGTTCCGTGCTAAATGAGGTGGTACCTGGTGAATCACCTTTTGGTCCCGCCTGCTCCATCAGGAAGCAAACAAACCAAAGCGGTACTGACAGGAGAACGACCAATCAGAGACCATGTGAGAACGCTGGTGACTGGTGATCCATGTTAAAGCGCCTGGACCTGTTCTGTGGTTTGACATGGGTTAAACATGGGTTTGACATGGGTTAAACATGGGTTTGACATGGGTTTAACATGGGTTAAACATTGGTTTGACATGGGTTTGACATGGGTTAAACATTGGTTTGACATGGATTTGACATGGATTTGACATGGGTTTAACATGGGTAAAACATGGGTTTAACATGGGTTAAACATGGGTTAAACATGGGTCAAACATGGGTTAAACATGGGTTTGACATGGGTTTGACATGGGTTTGACATGGGTTTGACATGGGTTTAACATGGGTTAAACATTGGTTTGACATGGGTTAAACATTGGTTTGACATGGGTCTGACATGGATTAAACATGGGTTTAACATGGGTTAAACATGGGTTTGACATGGGTTAAACATTGGTTTGACATGGGTCTGACATGGATTAAACATGGGTTTAACATGGGTTAAACATGGGTTTGACATGGGTTTGACATGGGTTTGACATGGGTTAAACATTGGTTTGACATGGGTTTGACATGGGTTTGACATGGGTTAAACATTGGTTTGACATGGGTTTGACATGGGTTTGACATGGATTAAACATGGGTTTAACATGGGTTAAACATGGGTTTGACATGGGTTAAACATTGGTTTGACATGGATTAAACATGGGTTTAACATGGGTTAAACATGGGTTTGACATGGGTTAAACATGGGTTTGACATGGGTTAAACATGGGTTTGACATGGGTTAAACATGCATCCATGTCACCACCTGCTAAGCAGCGATCTTGATCATTCAGAACATATTTTAGGTGAGATTTTATTCCATCAATACTTCAAAGACAAACAACCGTCCAAACATATATACAGAGGGATGGGGGGGCAATCAGGAACATACAGTGGGATGGGGGGAAATCAGGAACTTACATACAGAGGGATGGGGGGGCAATCAGAGGGCTGGGGGGACATTAGGAACATACAGAGGGATGGGGGGGGCAATCAGAGGGATGGGGGGACATTAGGAACATACAGAGGGATGGGGGGGCAATCAGGAACATATATACAGAGGGATGGGGGGGCATTAGGAACATACAGAGGGATGGGGGGCAATCAGGAACATACTGTACATACAGAGGGATGGGGGGGCAATCAGGAACATACAGTGGGATGGGGGGAAATCAGGAACTTGCATACAGAGGGATGGGGGGGCAATCAGGAACATACAGTGGGATGGGGGGCAATCAGGAACTTACATACAGAGGGATGGGGCAGCAATCAGGAACATACAGTGGGATGGGGGGAAATCAGGAACTTACATACAGAGGGATGGGGGGGCAATCAGGAACATACAGTGGGATGGGGGGAAATCTGGAACTTACATACAGAGGGATGGGGGGGCAATCAGGAACATACTGTACATACAGAGGGATGGGGGGCAATCAGGAACATACTGTACATACAGAGGGATGGGGGGCAATCAGGAACATACTGTACATACAGAGGGATGGGGGGGCAATCAGGAACATACTGTACATACAGAGGGATGGGGGGCAATCAGGAACAAACATACAGAGGGATGGGGCAGCAATCAGGAACATACAGTGGGATGGGGGGGGCAATCAGGAACATACAGAGGGATGGGGGGGGCAATCAGGAACATACAGTGGGATGGGGGAAATCAGGAACTTACATACAGAGGGATGGGGGACATTAGGAACATAAAGAGGGATGGGGGGGCAATCAAGAACATACATAGAGAGGGATGGGGGGCAATCAGAGGGATGGGGGGGCATTAGGAACATAAAGAGGGATGGGGGGGCAATCAGGAACATACATACAGAGGGATAGGGGGGCAATCAGGAACATACAGTGGGATGGGGGGGCAATCAGGAACATACTGTACATACAGAGGGATTGGGGGCAATCAGGAACATACATACAGAGGGATGGGGGGCAATCAGGAACATACATACAGAGGGATGGGGGGGCAATCAGGAACATACAGAGGGATGGGGGGGGCAATCAGGAACATACAGTGGGATGGGGGGAAATCAGGAACATACAGAAGGATGGGGGGAAATCAGGAACTTACAGAGGGATGGGGGGAAATCAGGAACATACAGAGGGATGGGGGGGCAATCAGGAACATACAGAGGGAAGGTGGGGCAATCAAGAACATACATACAGAGGGATGAGGGGCAATTAGAGGGATGGGGGGCATTAGGAACATAAAGAGGGAGGGGGGGGCAATCAGGAACATACATACAGTCGAATGGGAGGGCAATCAAGAACATACAGAGGGATGAGGGGCAATCAGAGGGATGGGGGGCATTAGGAACATAAAGAGGGATGGGGGGCAATCAGGAACATACAAAGGGATGGTGGGGCAATCAGAGGAATGGGGGGGTCTTTACACTCCCTTTCGTTGAAGATGAACTGGAGGAGGAGCTGAAGAGCAGCTAAACGTGCTGGACCTCCTCCAGATGTCAGAGCGTAGGGACTCATCCAGGGTGGGGTCCACCTGCAGGAACTAACTTCTGCCTCCGTAGGCGAGTGGTGTGTGTGGTGTGTGTGCACATGTGAATCCTACTCCTGTCCTACTGTTTTCATGTTCCTCCTCCATGTTCCTCAGTGACCCCCCCTCCCCACTGCATCTATAGGTTCAAGCAACCCTATAGTGTCACACAACGTGCCCCCCATCGCTCTTCTCTGTCACACTTAATTAGCTACTTCATCTTCATTAGCGTCTCTGGGAAGGCGTGTGTGTGTGTGTGTGTGTGTGTGTGTGTGTGTGTGTGTGTGTGTGTGTGCGCTCAGGCTTGTCCATTTCCTCGTGTTTCTCTACCTGTGTTTCTACATGTGTGTATTACATGCCTCATATTTTTGTGCAAATATCACTTGTGCACACACACACTCACACATGCATACTGTACGTGTGTGTGTGTGCACTAGCGGTGGGCCTGATACACCCCCCTCCCTGGAGACAGAGGAATCAGGCCATCAGCACGTGGATACTGCACCATCACGTGATAACGTGTTCCACGTGGAAACATGCCGCCTCCTCCGGCAGAGATCTGGGTCAGCGTTTCCACACACGTCCCATTACTTTAGGACAACACGTCCCATTACTTTAGGACAACACGTCCCATTACTTTAGGACCACACGTCCCATTACTTTAGGACCACACGTCCCATTACTTTAGGACCACACGTCCCATTACTTTAGGACCACACGTCCCATTACTTTCGGACAACACGTCCCATTACTTTAGGACCACACGTCCCATTACTTTAGGACCACACGTCCCATTACTTTAGGACCACACGTCCCATTACTTTAGGACAACACGTCCCATTACTTTAGGACAACACGTCCCATTACCTTAGGACCACACGTCCCATTACTTTAGGACCACACGTCCCATTACTTTCGGACAACACGTCCCATTACTTTAGGACCACACGTCCCATTACTTTAGGACCACACGTCCCATTACCTTAGGACCACACGTCCCATTACTTTAGGACCACACGTCCCATTACTTTAGGACAACACGTCCCATTACTTTAGGACCACACGTCCCATTACTTTAGGGCCACACGTCCCATTACTTTAGGACTGGTACTGATCAAGCGCATTATTGGTCTTGTGCGTTCGGGTTTTCAGGTGAGTCATGTGACTCACTGGTGAATACAGGGAAATCAGGAAGATAGCTTCTGAAGCTGGGATCTCAGCAGATGGAGGGTAAAAGTGTTCTCGTTTGAATCCCTCACTAGTGTTCACGTGTGAATCCCTCACTAGTGTTCACGTGTGAATCCCTCACTAGTGTTCACGTGTGAATCCCTCACTAGTGTTCACGTGTGAATCCCTCACTAGTGTCCTCGTGTGAATCCCTCACTAGTGTCCTCGTGTGAATCCCTCACTAATGTTGTCACTGATGATTGTGGATTTGACATGGATTTGACATGGATTTGACATGGGTTAAACATGGGTTAAACATGGGTTTGACATGGGTTTGACATGGGTTAAACATTGGTTTAACATTGGTTTAACATGGGTTAAACATGGGTTAAACATTGGTTTAACATGGGTTAAACATGGGTTTGACATGGGTTTGACATGGGTTTAACATGGGTTAAACATGGGTTTGACATGGGTTTGACATGGGTTAAACATTGGTTTAACATTGGTTTAACATGGGTTAAACATGGGTTAAACATTGGTTTAACATGGGTTAAACATGGGTTTGACATGGGTTTGACATGGGTTAAACATTGGTTTGACATGGGTTTGACATGGGTTTAATCCATTAAACATGGGTGGCACACGATCATCAGGTCAGGGCCCTCCACAGGGTATCGTGGGGTCAGGGCCCTCCACAGGGTGTCGTGGGGTCAGGGCCCTCCACAGGGTGTCGTGGGGTCAGGGCCCTCCACAGGGTATCGTGGGGTCAGGGCCCTCCACAGGGTGTCATGGGGTCAGGGTCCTCCACAGGGTGTCATGACTGTAGACCATCCTCTGTGGACCTGCTCCCTCCCATCCCACCAGTACCACCCCTCTTCTATCTATCGTCTGGGGTCCTGCTTCCTTTCTTCCTCCTTCCACCATACAGTCATCCATGCAGCTGTAATTGTGCCTTGAATTCACCAACTACATGATGGTGAACATGTATGAAGACAACAACCCAGGAGTCGGTGAACACTGACTTTCTGGTCCCCAATTCAGCTCCTGCATCGAATGGTCTATCTATAACCATAAAGACACTGACTCTATCTGGCCTATCTGACTCTGTCTCTCTCTCTCTCTGTCTCTCTCTCTCTGACCCTGTCCTGATCTTCATTTATTTCTTTTCCACCCAACCGGTCAAGGCAGATGGACGCCCAAGAGAGTCTGGGTCCTGTCCGGAGTTTCTTCCTCAATGAGGGTGTATTTCCCCGCAGCTGTCTCTTATACTCAGGAGGGTTCAGTTGGGTTTTTCTGTCTGTTAAAGCACTTTGAAATGTCTGTTGCCATGATTAAGCGCTTTATAAATAAAACTTGATTGATTGATTGATTGATTGATTGATGGGGTTCAATAAGTCAGTGACCAGTTGAAGCACCTGAAGCACCTGTGGTGAATGTGAAACCAGCTGAAACATTCCACATGAAGATGAAATGACTTCATTCAGACTAAACTGCAGGATGGACTGGACCATCTGCCATTCCATTCGGATTAGGTTTGATGAACCGACAGATCAATATAAACCTAACAGAGGCTGATTGAAGTGTGACTGAACGGAGTCGACAAGGTGCTAACGGTGTGCTAACGGTGTCATTAGCGGGCGTGTCAGACTCCACTCCTGCTGCAAGTGTGAAAGGTTCACGTCTCACTCCTCCTCCTCCTCTGACGATGCAGCCCAGGTTGAGGATGAAGAGGCCTCATTATAAGATCATTTACAAGCTGCAAAGATTCCGTTTCCACGACGACAGTGTTTGATGAAGGGGTTGTTGGTTTGAATCCCAAGCATCCAGACTTCATGGTGGTCCAGATGTGTTCAGGTTTCCACAGCATCCAAACATTTCTGGGGAGTGTGTGATGGAAACGCCGTGACCACAGGACCGGGAATGAGGTGCAGCTACACATATAATGCCCCCCCACCCCACCCCACACACACACACATCCTATGGCCCCAACGAGCCGCGCCGACTCCTTAAGTCCAGACCCACCTGGAGACTCCATCACCTGACGTCAGCACGTCGCTGGAGTCCCAGAACCACATGGAGCTTCTCCATGAACCCTAACCTCCACACGGAGCAGAGCAGAACATCACGTGTGGAGACTGAACCTCATTCAGACCATCACGTGTGGAGACTGAACCTCATTCAGACCATCACGTGTGGAGACTGAACCTCATTCAGACCATCACGAGTGGAGACTGAACCTCATTCAGACCATCACGTGTGGAGACTGAACCTCATTCAGACCATCACGTGTGGAGACTGAACCTCATTCAGACCATCACGTGTGGAGACTGAACCTCATTCAGACCATCACGTGTGGAGACTGAACCTCATTCAGACCATCACGTGTGGAGACTGAACCTCATTCAGACCATCACGAGTGGAGACTGAACCTCATTCAGACCATCACGTGTGGAGACTGAACCTCATTCAGACCATCACGTGTGGAGATTGAACCTCATTCAGACCATCACGTGTGGAGACTGAACCTCATTCAGACCATCACGTGTGGAGACTGAACCTCATTCAGACCATCACGTGTGGAGACTGAACCTCATTCAGACCATCACGAGTGGAGACTGAAACTCATTCAGACCATCACGAGTGGAGGCTGAACCTCAGACCATCACGTGTGGAGACTGAACCTCATTCAGACCATCACGTGTGGAGACTGAACCTCATTCAGACCATCACGAGTGGAGACTGAACCTCATTCAGACCATCACGTGTGGAGACTGAACCTCATTCAGACCATCACGAGTGGAGACTGAAACTCATTCAGACCATCACGAGTGGAGGCTGAACCTCAGACCATCACGTGTGGAGACTGAACCTCATTCAGACCATCACGAGTGGAGACTGAACCTCATTCAGACCATCACGTGTGGAGACTGAACCTCATTCAGACCATCACGTGTGGAGATTGAACCTCATTCAGACCATCACGTGTGGAGACTGAACCTCATTCAGACAATCACGAGTGGAGACTGAACCTCATTCAGACCATCACGTGTGGAGACTGAACCTCATTCAGACCATCACGAGTGGAGACTGAAACTCATTCAGACCATCACGAGTGGAGGCTGAACCTCAGACCATCACGTGTGGAGACTGAACCTCATTCAGACCATCACGTGTGGAGACTGAACCTCATCCAAACTGTCTCCAACACAAAACGACTTCAGACCAGACGTTATGTAATCTGGATATATTTGCTTAAATCGACATAAACGGCTCTGAGAAGTGAATTCTGTGACGCAGAGTTCTGAGACGAGTGAAGAGGAAACTGGACCTGCTGTCAGCATCATGTCGTCATGTCATCATGTTATTATGTCGTCATGTTATCATGTCGTCATGTTATCATGTCATCATGTTATCATGTTGTCATGTTATCATGTCGTCATGTTATCATGTCATCATGTTATCATGTCGTCATGTCATCATGTTATTATGTTATTATGTCGTCATGTCATCATGTCATGATGTTATCATGTCATCATGTCGTCATGTCGTCATGTCATCATGTTATCATGTTGTCATGTCATCATGTCATCATGTCATGATGTTATCATGTCATCATGTTATCATGTTGTCATGTCATCATGTCATGATGTTATCATGTCATCATGTCGTCATGTCATCATGTTATTATTTTATTATGTCGTCATGTCATCATGTTATCATGTTGTCATGTCATCATGTCATGATGTTATCATGTCATCATGTCGTCATGTCATCATGTTATTATTTTATTATGTCGTCATGTCATCATGTTATCATGTTGTCATATCATGATGTCATGATGTCATGATGTTATCATGTCATCATGTCGTCATGTCATCATGTCAAAGTAAAGGAGACGTCATCCACATACAGGAGCTGAATCAGGCTCCAGTGGGGACGCTAGTGTCTCTCAGGGCCACACCCACAACACTCTGATTGGTCCAGCGTCAGAAGTCATCGCTCATCAACACTGACAGCTGTGTGTCAGCACGCGTGTGCACTTCAACATGACGCCGGATCTTTTTCAAAACATATCTTTGTTCCTCCGGTTGGGCTGCAGTTACACGTCAACGCACCCAATGTGAAAACACCAAGTGTGTTGTTGTGTGGACGCTGTGTGTGTGACCCATGTTAACATGTGTGTGTGACCCGTGTCCCATTTAAGAAAGTACTTCCTAGAAACCTGCTTCACTGCAAAAACTCCTATACTTTTGGCTCATTATGTGGCCACTAACCTACATTTCACGGCGTAATAACTCTTGCTGGTGGAACCCAATCCTGTCAAGACTCGTGGCCTTTGGGGAAACAGCAGGTCTGTTCCATTTCTCATCTACAGGAAGGAATTGGTGAACGTAGATGGTCTCACACGTACGGCAGGTCATTGCCAATCTCCTCCCAGAGATGCTTAATGGAGACTTTACTATACGTCTCTCTTTTTATTTGTAAAATTAATATTTTATTATTGATTAATATATGAATATTTAATACATATCCTAGCGGAAACCCATGGATATTCCACGATAAAACAATAATATCAGACTTCATACTAAAAAAAACAAATTTATTGGTATTACAAACTAAGCGCACATGTCACAGTTCTCCACCAGGGGGCAGCGCATCCCGGTCTGACCCAGAACTGGGGTCGGCGTCTTTGGCGAGGAACGTAAATGAATGAATGAATAAATATTAGGGCTGTCACTTTAACACGTTAATTAAATTAATTAATTACGCTAAAAATTAACGCAATTAATCGCAAGTGGCAAGTCAATGCGCAAGCATTTTAAATTTGGCCGATTGAGGGACCCGTAGGCTGCAGTGACGTCACTTCCTACCTGCGCCACTAGTCAGAAGCAGAGTGACTGACAACAGAGATGGACGCGACACAGGAGAGCGAGGCAAGCCCACTGGGACCTTTGGGCGGAAAGTTTATTTCTAAAAAGAACAAAGACGGACTATCAACAAAAACGCAGTGATTCTAGGCTGTAGACCCTCCGTCAGTCTGCCCCAGGGGCCCCAGGGCAGCTGTGGCTCCACACGTAGTTACCGTCACCAAGTATGAATGAGGAGTGATGAATAATGGATCCGATGGAAAGCGTCTTTGAGGGTCCAGAAAAGCGCTATAGAAATCTAATCCATTATTATGATTATTATTTGTACCTTTAGTAAAAGAGAATTTTCATCTCACCGAAGCAGCTCCAGCCTAACGTATCATTTAAATGTAAAACATGTCAAGGACACAGAGTTGAACGTTAGCTTACCCTTTAAAGGAAAAGCCTGTTGGCATCTTGCTATTCAGTTTCCTTATTTAGAGGCATGTTATTCTATTCATTTTGAATTGCTGTATTGAGTCAGCTTTAGTATTCATTTTGATTGAGAGTCTGCTTATGTGCCTGTTTGAAACTCAGCCTTATTTTATTTCAGAATTTTATTTATTTTATTTAACTGTATTTGTATTACATTTTTGAGAAATGCACCTGGCCTAATTGGTTTGCTGATGTGCTTTACCTTTTTCTTTTGAATTTCATCTATAAAACACATTTAACCAATAAAAATGTGGATTTCAAATCATCTTGGTGTATTCTATTGATTAGTCATGCACTACAATTTTGTAATGTCCTAGAATTCAAATTCTTTACTTGGGGCCTTTAGCAGGTATGCGATTAAAATGCGATTAAGTAGATTAACTAATTACAAACACTGTAATTAGATAAATTTTTTTAATCGCCTGACAGCACTAATAAATATATAAACTTAATGACTCATAAAGAAACACAAACAAATATCCAGCTGTCAGCATGTTCATCAACGCGTCTTCGACGTGGAGCTGTTTTACGTCAGAAAGGTTTTAACTCCGTCCATCCCCCCGATAGAAAACATTTGGGTTACAGCGTCCATACAACAACACAGACCCGGCATTTACAAAAAACTTCACTTTGGCCATCGTTTTGGTCCCGGATATCTGCGTTGTCGTGTGGACGAAAGGCGTAACCACAACAAAAAGCCTCGCTGCCCGATGCCTTACGCCATATTGATCACGTGATTCCTGCTGGCAGATGCGCCGTGATTGGTAGTGGGTGGACTTAAAGCGTGACACCATGAGGTTTTCAAGTGAGCTTAGTTTCTGTCCCCTGGACTGGTTCTCAGTCCAGTGGACAGGAGGGGAATGATCGTAAAACTTTCACACATCAAAAGATCCCGTTCAAAGCAACACATTAGAATCCATCAAAGGTGTAAATAGAGTAGAGGTGGTTATTAGAAAAGACACAAACACTCGTCGCTCATTTATTAACTGGTTTCAATGAAACTGTCAGATAACGGTTGGATCCACGCTTCGTGCTGCCTATGCTCAAACAAACTTGGAATTCATGAAATGAGCAGAAGCGCCCCCCCAGGCAGCAAGCAGTGCTGCAGGAGCCTGACTAGTTATTTTGTTCCCAGACTGGGGTGTATAAATCACCTACTGCCCACCGTTCTATCTTTAGAGCCCAGCAGGGGGTTCCCCAGCACACAGTCCTGCTGGCCGAGCCGAGCAGCTTTTAATTAGCTCAGCACTAGCATTAGCATTAGCATTAGCACTGCTGCCTCACAGCAGGAAGGTCAGGGGTTCAAACCCCATCATTTCCAACGTGGCCTTTCTGTGAAGAGTTTACATGTTCTCTCCGTGTCTGAATGGGTTTTCTCCGGGTTCTACGGTTTCCCCCCATTATAAGGAAAAACATGCATTTAAGGAATATTAGGTCATGTTGGCCCGCAGTGGCGGCGCACCCAGGGTGCAGCGGCTCTAGACCAACTTTACATCTGGCCTTTCAATCTCATTGTACCGTCCCTGTGTATAATGACAAATAAAGCTCTTTGTCTTTGTCTTGTCTTTGTCATGTTTCCTGAGAAGTACACAAATGCACACGTGACCTCACAGACACACAAGCACACACACAACATACTACAGCGGATAAATGCAGTCTTAGCGTGACATTGTTCTCATTACCTTTTTGTCAGCCTGATTTGAAATGCTAATAGCCTGGCATCAGTGTGCTCACACCCGGGAGTGCTGCTGGAACAGCAGGGGGGCACCGTCCCACACTGTTCACCAACATGTAATCCAAGGTCTCCCCCAGATTTCCCAGCATCCTGCAGTCAAACGACTTACTGTTGTTGATTTATTATTCATCAAACACGGATAGATCCAACAGCAGTCAAATGATAACCTTATTTTTTGTCAAAAGGCATAAAATATTTGTTTGTTTGCATATGTGTTGATGCAACCAGTCAAAACCAGTTTGTTCAGAATCATCATACCAAATGTTCGTCAAACTCATGGCAACACTTTAAAATAGTTCACTGACAACTGTACAAATATTTTTCTAATCAATTCTATTGTGAATTTTAATTCACAAGAAATGTTATCACAACACTGTCCAAACAGAGCAAGATGGAAAAGTTGCCAGACAGAAGTGGAATTCTGTGGCGGAACATCAGATCTGACATCTCATTTGGAGACATCGTCCTACGTTAGTGTCAAAAGTTCCAATGTGGCCTGTGATGCGCCAACAGTCTCGTTGTCAGAGAAACTTTATCAGTCATTGTAGACTGAGAACAACAACACCAGCAGGTCAAGGGTCAAACATGGCAGCACTGATAGGATAGTTTGGTAGGAATGATAAATCTAACACCAAACTGCGTGAAGAACGACTTGCTGCTGCACTATGAACACAATAACAAAGTCAAACCGGTCTCTGGCCTTCAGAACCAGACAATCCCAACCAAAGTCTGCATTCAGGGAATGTGATTCTGGTTATTACATGGCCCTCAGGGAACAGGATTATCACTTGAACTTTAGGGTCTTCCAGCTTACTGCTGAGTTTCCTGGCCTGCAATCTTTTTGTTCAGCTTATTATTTCCAGCTCCTTCTCCAGGAGCTCGTCGTTGAGGTACGGTGGTGCGTTCGATATAATCACTGTTTTAATCAGACTAGCCAGGAGGAGGAGCCAGTTGGGGGGGGGGGTGTTAACTTTATCCCATGCTGCCGTGTGAGCTTCGCCAGAGCGGCTTTCTCCTCCGCGGTAGCCCATTTTGGGGCTACCAGAGAGAGAGGAGTGTTCCTCAGCCAACAGCTGCTTTTACATAATGACTCTCTAGGGATTCATATCAGGGAACACACATCCCTTTATCTGGGCTGGAGAGCCCTCACTGAGCCCCCCAGGCAGCGGACGTCCACATGGTGTTCAGTCTTCATAAAGCTGTCATGTCAACTAAAACACAATCTCAAGTCTGCCCTGGATGCAGATGGATCACAACCCGCTCCAACTGTCCTCATTCTAAGCTAAAACCCTGATCAACTGGGACGTTTCCAAACATTCCAGGGTAGAATCTGAGTCGTCTATGAAGATTAGAAGAAAAAAGTGTATCCCCACGCCTGATCATCAGGTACAAATGTGAACTGTGGCAGTTCAAAATAGCTACCAGCAGCTATGCTAAAAGTCATGTTTTAAATCATTCCAGCTCCTTGGTCTCTGGGACATATAGAGGCATAAGTCTGTTTCAACAGATCCCACCAGTGAACTAAAACGGAGACATTCCTCCAGGAACTAATACCCTGTGTGAGGAATCAACATCAGCTCGGCTCAGGGTTAGAGTTAGTGTTTCTGCTTCTTCTGTTTGACCATTCAGTCAGATGGACTGAAGTTCAGTCTTCATTTTGTCTACTCATTTTCACTCTGCACATTGTAGCTAACATCTGATCGGATTGTGAAAGTTTGAACGTTGGAAAATTCACCAAATAATGCACAAATACGTCATTAGTTTTAAAGTTTTAATGTATTTTTTAATCGTAAACCAGCTAATCTCAGTCTAATCAAACAAAGAAGACTTCCAGACTCCAGCTGCATATATTTGCATGTAGTCACTGCTTTGAAGAACATGACATCACTGGGATGTTCTCCGCCATCATTCAGTCAGCAAACAGGATTTAGATCCTCAGGAACTGAACGCAGACAGACGTCACTGGAGCCCAACAACAAAACCTGATGATGAGGGGCTGCATGAGCAACCAGGTCCAGAGGGCTGAAGGGTAACTAGGGCAACTGAGATGGAGGGAGGCGTCCATCAGTGACGTAGTGCATTCTAATGCAGTACATTCAAGCTAGCTCCAGCGTATTTTATCCATCCATCCATTCATTGTCTAGACCTGCTTCTACCACTGTCAGGGGTCACGGGTGCTGATGCCTGTCCCAGCTGACAGGAGCATGAAGCAGGGGACTCTTCACACTCTCAACATTCAATACTCAAATTATGTCTCCCCCTTCTGGCAGTGCGGGTAGCTACACAAACGCTGTTGATGGGTTTATCAACAGCGTTTGATAAAGCCTGGGGATGAAGTTGGACCCATCTCCCCCAACATTCCGATCTTCATCTGATGAAGAGGCCAGAGTTCAAACATCTGACGCCATCTTTCTGTCTCGTTAAAATGTACCCAATGTTCTTTGACGTATGATTTTGGCAGCGTCTCTTGACATGAGGTGTAGCCGCAGCAAACAACACCTGTAAGTCTGAACACAGCTGAGCACGTCTCTTTTTTAGTGGTTCCACTCTCAGCTGCCACACCATAGTAAACCTTTAATAATGGTGAGGTGTTCTGTGTACTGACGGATTCCCACTCAGCTACGAGTGCCTGTGGTGGACTAAACGCTCTTGTGGAATCACAGTTCACCCTTCACCTCTCTCCAGAGGACTGCTGGAAAGAGCATTTCCTACATTGCAGAAGTTTAGATGAAGGCCGGCTTTTTATGGAATCCCTCAGAGGGGTGCGACTGTGTGAAGTGTTTGCATGCTCACACACATTCAGTGTTGTGTTTGTTTTTGCATCATGAAATGCTGAAGCCGCTCCAATGAAGCGGAATCACAATGTGAAATCCCTCAGAGAATCATCACCTAAATCTGGAGTCCTCCTTCAGCTCTGCTGGGTGTTTCAGGTTTTTTTAATTGACTTGTTTTGGCTCCTTCTCACTGGCTCTTAAAGCTCATTTCCAGCTGCACGATTCAGAAAGCGATTAGAAAAGTTGCATCCAGAGACGCCCCCAACTTGAAAAAGTCACTTTGTGTTGATGTGAATAGGCCACATGTCCCAACATGAGCCACCAAACAGGAAAGGTTTAAATGTAAATGTGAGTAAACTAGAAACCAATTATGGGATTAAGACATTTAAAGGGGTCCTGTTGTGAAAAACACATTTGTTCAGGTCTCTACACATACATAGTGGTCCTCTCCAACACTAACATCTCCTAGAATCTGGAAAACAAATGCTTCCTGCATCAACAGATATTTGGAATCTTTGGCTGGAAAAGATCAAAATGATCCATTTGGTCACAACACCCGTCTTGATGTAACAACTGGATCATATTGATCATCAATCAATATGACGTATGGTTGAAAACTTCAGTCGATGTTCACATTCATTCATCTTAAACAGTGTCTGCACGTGTCTCTGCAGCTCTGCTGGCATGCTGTCAGGTTGAACTAGATATTTAACTCTATTTTTTAATCACACATTAAATCATGCCTCCCAGGCAGGAGCAGCAACCCGTTGTTGTAAAAAATTTCAATCTTTCAGTTGGAAACAGGATAAGAAGACAAGGAAGGAAGGAATGATTTGATCAATAGAGCTGCTTCCCACCTGAGATGGCTGATAGGGTTTCGCTAGTGCTGCACTTGTTCTATGCAGTTACAGTCTTTTCCACTTACTTTATCCCTCCCATTTTCAGCATCTCCTTGGTCTACCTCCTTCCATCACTTCTGGTCCATCAGAGCAGTGCTCCGTCTCTGCTTCTCTGCTTGGCCTCCCATCCTCTGCTCGCGTGTGAAGGGGGGGGGGGGCACCGATCAGAGCTTTAACTTATGTAATGAGATCATTGGGAGACTAATGCTGTGCACCAGATCCACCAAGCAGCCATTAGTGGCATCTCTATAGCATGACCATTTGTCTGGCTGATGCCACAGATGGATGCTGGTAGAACTAGAGCTGCAGTAGTGATTCTCGCTGACATTAAAGCCACCAATGTGCGTGTGTGTGTGTTTGTGTGTGTGCATGCGTGCATGCATGTTTGTGCAGCCTTGGAGAACCCAGCTGATGGGACAGGAGCTCCTAGTTGTCCGTGAAAGGCTGCCGTCAATCAGCATCATGTGTCTGCTTCTGATGGTGGGGTTTGCTTCTGATGGTGGGGTTTGCTTCTGATGGTGGGGTTTGCTTCTGATGGTGGGGTTTGCTGCTGATGGTAGAGTTTGCTGCTGATGGTAGGGTTTGCTGCTGATGGTAGGGTTTGCTGCTGATGGTAGGGTTTGCTTCTGATGGTGGGGTTTGCTTCTGATGGTGGGGTTTGCTTCTGATGGTAGAGTTTGCTGCTGATGGCAGAGTTTGCTTCTGATGGTAGGGTTTGCTGCTGATGGAAGAGTTTGCTTCTGATGGTAGGGTTTGCTGCTGATGGTAGGGTTTGCTTCTGATGGTAGGGTTTGCTGCTGATGGCAGGGTTTGCTTCTGATGGTAGGGTTTGCTGCTGATGGTGGGGTTTACTGCTGATGGTAGGGTTTACTGCTGATGGTAGGGTTTGCTGCTGATGGTAGGGTTTGGTGCTGATAGTAGTGTTTGGTGCTGATGGTAGGGTTTGGTGCTGATAGTAGGGTTTGGTGCTGATGGTGGGGTTTGGTGCTGATGGTGGGGTTTGGTGCTGATAGTAGTGTTTGGTGCTGATGGTAGGGTTTGGTGCTGATAGTAGGGTTTGCTGCTGATAGTAGGGTTTGGTGCTGATGGTGGGGTTTGGTGCTGATGGTGGGGTTTGGTGCTGATGGTAGGGTTTGGTGCTGATGGTGGGGTTTGGTGCTGATGGTAGTATTTGCTATTGATGGTAGTATTTACTGTTGTTGGTAGGGTTTGGTGCTGATGGTAGGGTTTGCTGCTGAAGGTATTGATTATCACATATGTATCATTTATCAGCGCCGGGGAGGATTTGCTAGTTTTCTTTTTCATGCTCCATGATGAGCTTTGAGTTTTGTACAATTGGTTCAACAACACAAAATTAAAAATGGTAAAATTGGCTTTTGAACTGACACTTTAAAAAAATAATTCAGGTAGTTCATTCATGAATCAGAAAACAGAAAAATGTGATATTTTCTAATGAAGGGTTCAGAAGAGTTTAACAAGTTTTTTATACGTTAGGTTCTCATGGGAAGAATGGACATCTTCCTGATCCCATTATCAAACAAAAGAAGAAAAGCCAATCAGCATCTTCTCTTCATCTTCTATTTGTTGATGTGGAATCCGGATACGGGAGAAAATTTTCCTTTTTTCTACATTATTATCTTATTAATTATGTGAACACATGTTGATAATCATCAGAACACAACATTATAATAAGCAAGCAGTTAAACCTCAGATTTCATAATTTTTACATTTTTAAACTATGTTCTCCCTGTAACCTCACTCTTCCACTTGGGTCCCTCTCATTCACACACATGTACTCTGTCTTACTGCGGCTAACCTTCATCCCTCTCCTTTCCAGGACAAACCTCCACCTCTCTAGCTTCTCCTCCACCTCTTCCCTGCTCTCACTGCAGATCACAATGTCATCTGCAAACATCATAGTCCATGGAGATTCCTGTCTAACCTCGTCTGTCAGCCTGTCCATCACCATAGCGAACAAGAAGGGGCTCAGAGCTGATCCCTGATGCAGTCCCACCTCCACCTTGAACTCCTCTGTCACACCTACAGCACACCTCACCACTGTCTTACAGTCCTCATACATGTCCTGCACCGCTCTAACATACTTCTCTGACACTCCAGACTTCCTCATACAATACCACAGTTCCTCTCTGGGCACCCTGTCATAAGCTTTCTCCAGATCTACAAAAACACAATGCAGCTCCGTCTGGCATTCTCTGTACTTCTCTATCAACATCCTCAAAGCAAATACTGCATCTGTATTACTCTTTTTTGGCATGAAACCATACTGCTGCTCACAAATGTTCACTTCTGCCCTTAGTCTAGCTTCCACTACTCTTTCCCATAACTTCATTGTATGGCTCATCAGCTTTATTCCTCTGTAGTTGCCACAACTCTGCACGTCTCCCTTGTTCTTAAAAATGGACACCAGCACACTTCTCCTCCACTCCTCAGGCATCTTCTCACTATCTAAGATCCTGTTGAACAACCCAGTCAGAAACTCTACTGCCACCTCTCCTAGACACTTCCAAACCTCTACAGGTATATCATCAGGACCGACTGCCTTTCCACTCTTCATCCTCTGTTAATTCATTCTTTTATTCCCAATAAATACCTCAGAGATCAAGTCACATTCCAGCTTATCCACAGACCGAGAACTTCAGCAGCCAGTCAGAAACAAACCCGTCAGCAGCCGCTTGAGTGAACAGTTAGACAGTTAGACCCCTGACTGTACAACAAGGAGTATGAAGCATGGATGAAGCAGCTCTGTTCACACATCGAAACATGGATGACGAAGCTCTGTTCACACCCTGAAGCGTGGTGAAGGGGATCTGTTCACACCCTGAGGTGTAGTGAAGCAGCTCCGTTCACACCCTGAAGCGTGGTGAAGCAGCTCTGTTCACAACCTGAGGTGTAGTGAAGCAGCTCCGTTCACACCCTGAAGCGTGGTGAAGCAGCTCCGTTCACACCCTGAAGCGTGGTGAAGCAGCTCCGTTCACACCCTGAAGCGTGGTGAAGCTGCTCCGTTCACACTCTGAAGCGTGGTGAAGCAGCTCCGTTCACACCCTGAAGCGTGGTGAAGCAGCTCCGTTCACACCCTGAAGCGTGGTGAAGCAGCTCTGTTCACACCTTGATGTCGTCGCTGGCTGTCAGTGTGACGTCAACCACAAACAATCGGACAGCCTGAACTCGGAGCAGCTCGCTCTAGAAGCTGCCTGAAGTCCGTTCCCACGTGATTGTGACGTCTGCAGATGTCAGATGACACCACAGAGGACGGCGTCTGAAGTGGGAGTCTTATCAGTCGTCTGCTGACTGCAGCTAACAGGAAATGGTAGAAAAGAACATTTCCGTTGAGCGAGAGGAGCTGCAGCAGCAGCGCTACCATGTAGGACGTTATTATTCACAGATGTTGGGCTCTGGAAGGACAGCTGTTGTTCTGTTCCTTACAGGAACCCAACTCCCTCAGCCTCATGGGCTGTTTCACACAACTGTACTATGAGCACTTCAAGCATTTGATGGCAGCTATTTAGGGTCTCGCTGGCTAAATTATCACGATTGATCTTAATATGATTAGTCAAGCATTTTAAATTCCATATTTCCTGTAGATTTCTGTGCAGCGATCCGTTTGGTGAATGTGTAACATATAAATGACATAAATCAAGTCATTCTAGTAAACGCCTCCAACCGCCTCTAACCGCAAACCGTTAAACTGCCCTCACCTGCTTTGTGAGCCGCGGACCGGAGCCCCACGACCATCCCCAGCAGCCCCCCAGCGAAGCACATCTGGAAGACGAACACGTCCTTTCGCTTCCTCCGCATGGCTTTGCTCCTCCGTCGTTTCAGCATCACTCCTCCTCCGGCGGCCGCCTCCGGCATCCCTCCGACCACCACACGGGCCATGGCGCTCTTCCTGCGGCGAGCGTTCCGGCGGAACCCCCGGTGGTGGCGCAAAGGTGCGACGAACTGCAGAGAGGAGGCGGAGAGGAGCGATGCGCTGGATCTGCGCTAAGTTACGAGATGAGAGACCATATGACTGGCTGCTGGACGGGTTGGTAAAGCCCCTCACAATACACGGTCACACTTCCGTTTACACATTTCAAAATAAAAGGCTTAAACAAGGAAGTTTTCTATCACTTAATCTACATGTACACGCAATAAACACATACAGCCCAACGCTATAACTGTTCATACTTATACACAATCAATCTTTCAATATGACAAAGTCCATAAACACCGTAAAATAATGCAATACAAATAAATCCAGGTTAAAAAATCAGTCTGATTAACATAAAGCTCTGCGGTTTCCAGTAGAATTCCCTCATTGGTCATTGTAATATCACTTTCATGTTAACAGGCATTGTTTAGATGATTATTAACTTTTTCTTCATTCATTCTTGACCGCTTTTCCAAAAAGCAGATTTCTCAGAGCCTATCCAAGCTGACTAGACAAAGGTACACCCTGGACAGGGTGCCGGTTTTTACCCTTGAGTTATTGTTCCTCCACAGGGGGCTTTATCTACGTCTGTTTGTTTGTTGGCTCTGATGCAGATGAAGTTCAACCGAATCTTCACCAAATCTTCATGGACGGGTGGAGCCTTTGCCACCTAACTCCATGTCATTCCAGCTCCGGCTAGATGTAGGGTTAGGGTAGGGTTACATGCCTATTCATTCTGAAATGATTATTTCATCCTCTTTGTGAACTCCAGAGAATTTTACAGAGGGGGTGGGGCTGTGGAGACTTTCCTCCGCCTCTTCCTCCCTCACAGATGGAGTCAGAGGGGTTTCCTGACGGATCCAGGTGTAACTGAGATCTACTGACGATAGATGGATGAAGAGCTTTTTCATATTTTTAACATTACAGCTTGTTCTCAATGTCTCAGACTGAATCTATAGTGTTTGTATTTCATTGTTGATAAAATAGATTTGATTAATTTTCTAGAACAACTATGAAGACTCACCCAGCAATGCGTAGAAAAGTCTTTTATAATAATGGATGTACAAATAGGCTTTTAAAGGACATTAACATCCCTAACAAACACAATGACATTGATCTTTCATCCTTTGAATAGGCATGTATGCTCAAAGGCACTCCGATGATTGGGGTCACGGCCTGTGACCCTTCTATATGGAAACTTGCCACAGATGCTTTTATTTTGGAGGTAACGTCCAGAGAGGAACTTAAAAAGTGAAGAACAGCAGAGTCTTGAAATGGAGCCACCCCTGACTGAGGAGCATCATTGGAACACATGTTTGCAGAAATGCTCAGGTCCACGCTCCCTCCTCTTCCTCCTCTTCCTCCCTAATGTTTCACACATTCGGGAAACATCACTCTGCACAAAGTGTGGAGTGATGTCATCACATAAAAGAAGGAAACTGACGACCCATAATGCCGTGGGAGAGCTTGAAGGCAGCGTGGCATTAGCGAATGAGCTCACAGATTACACCAACAGCCCCTTGGCTTTTGCACACACGCACACACACACACACACACACACACACACACACACACACACACACACACACACACACACACACACACACACACACACACACACACACACACACACACACACACAAATACACACACTTCATGACGGATTGGGTGTAATCCTCATCCTCAACAACAGAGTGATGCTGACTTGTCCAGTGCAGCCAATGAGATTCCGGTTTCCGATTCCGGTCGGAGTAAATTGTCCAAACGCAGCTTTTGTTGATTACATCACCATAAAAAAGGCGTTTGTTTAGTTACCGTGGAGAATCAGAACACCTGTTGTTATTGCAATGATGATGATGATGATGTCATACCTCTGCTGGGGTATTTGATGGGACGAACTCAT
The DNA here is from genome assembly GCA_013358685.1 of Antennarius maculatus. Classification (NCBI taxonomy): domain Eukaryota; kingdom Metazoa; phylum Chordata; class Actinopteri; order Lophiiformes; family Antennariidae; genus Antennarius; species Antennarius maculatus. Next base: position 22,918,231 of record CM023616.1, read on the forward strand.
CTTATTGACATTAAGGCTACATCCAGCCATGATCTCTAATTGTGTGTGTGTGTGTGTGTGTGTGTGTTACAGTAGCAGTGAGTAAGTGAGTACATTGCATTTCCCACATGTGCTTCTATACTGAACAATAGGGGAGCATGTGTCCACTCACGTGGGTTACCATGACGACCTGGAGTCGGGTCGAGACCCCGATGTGGAGGACGAGCCTACAGATGAGCTGCCCTGAGATGGTTCCTGACAGTTCTTGTCCAGGTGTGTTTGGACTAAGGGTCAGAGATGTTCGAGGACGAGTCTCTCAAGGGTCTTCATGATGTAGGAGGTCAGTGTGGTGGAATGTTTAAAATAAAATAAAATAATAAAATACACACTACAGCAAATGCAAATGTGTTAGAGAAGTTGAGTTGTAGGAACTATCTGACCTTGATTTTAGGTAGAGTGTTTGCTTTTCAGATGACTATTGGCCGTAGACATATCACCATACTTGCATAATGTGTCTTGTGAAGATGACGTATTGATGTCAGTTCGACATGGGGTTGGTTTGACATATGGTCAGTTGTCAGTGAGTCCAGTAACTGCCCACCACGTACACACACACGGCAGAGCTTGGCTATAAGAACTCGACAAACACTCCAGTTGAGTAGAGTTGAGGGCTGGCTCAACTCCCGGGATGTCATTACCAGAGATCTCGTTAGATAAGTATCTGTTGACATTGTGTGTCTGCATCATCACTTAACACTGTTGGACTTCTCCTCAACCTATGCATGATTTGAATTGACAAATAAATATCTTGCACTTACATACTTTGTCCTGTCTTAAGAAAACCTCTCTCCACTACAAATGGCGTCACAAAAAAGGGGGTTTAAGACGTTGTCCGCCATCCATGGTCCCTCTTCGGGACAGACGTAATGCATTGTGTACACATATAAGGTAAGCTACTTGGCTTAAATAATGCACTACTGTCTGTCTTGAAGATATGCTGTGTTTCTGGTGAGACTTGTTTGCTAAACATAATTTTAAATAAATTTGTTTAGTCTTCCTAAAATTATCTGTGTGGGTCAACTTAGGTTGAGGATTTGTCCAAATATATGTTATTTGTCTGCTTATTGATGTCTGTTTGTTTTGACTAAACACATATCTTTAACTTTTCTCTTATTAAATGGGTGACTTTCAAGAAACTTAAAAAACAAGAATAAAAAGGTGAGTGAAGAGTTAAAAGACAGTCTATTAGGTGTGAAAATTTTGTGAAGATGTCAGATCCAATATTGAATTGGTAAATCACGGGCATTTGGTACTTGGCTGACAGTCTGCTAGACTCACATAAATTATTTATTTGACTGTTAAGGTCCGACATTTTCCGTCCTCGTACACAGCGGGTAAAAGCCCACAGGGTGGTTCTTTGTGGAACGTTAAGGTTCCAACAAAGCTTCAAAAGCCACAATAAAATTAGAGACTTATTTGCTGTGATCGGACGGAATCTCTGATCGGGTGCCATACAGTTTTCTAACTTTAGTGTTGTTTAACTGTGTGGAACTGCACCTATGAGGTCTTGACCTTTCTCATGCTGATGAATGTTGAAAAGTTTTGGTGCCTTTCGGCAGGTGTTCCATAGGTGACAGTGAGGTTAACACTGATCGATTTATCTCCGGTCATGCGCAGAGCCATTAGGCAGGTGTTCCAGTGTGTAATGCGGCCAGTCCTCCTGAAATCTCTGTAAGTAGTAGCCATGACTGGGTGGGATACTTTCTATATTCTTGTTTAACTCTTTCTTGCACCATATAATTGCTTAAGGGTCTGTGGAGATTGATAAATTGGGGATCTACCAATATCTGTCCATTTCTCTATTCATTTCTTTCCCCTTCCCCCATCTGATCCCTCACTCTCTACTTGTCTCTTTATCTAACTATAAATTTTACTGGCAGTGTGTATGTGTGTCTGGATGTGTGTGTGACTGATGGGGAATGACAGAAGTTAGACAATTGTGAATTTTAAAAAAAGGGGGGTGGGGGTAGTAGAGAGTTAGTGTGTGTTTGATAAGATCCAACGATACGTGTATGGGAAGATCAGTGTGAGTGTGAATTTGTATGACTGATAAGCCCATTGAAAGTACAAGCATACATGTCCTGGAGTCAGTTCAAATTATGGGAAACAAACTGGGTTAGGGGTTAGGATTAGGGGTTAGGATTAGGGTTAGTGGTTAGGGTTTTCTTTTTTGCTCAACATAGTTACTATGAATTAAAATATTAAGAAAGCAATCAGATGACGTACCCTCGTGACAGGCATAAATCGACTACTGAGTGCACAAAATCCCACGTAGCACAGGTAGGCTAATCGATGTAGCGTGAGCACCTGCAGCCAGTGATGGCTAAGGGGGGCGTGTCATCACGAATTGACACAATGTGTCAAACGTACACAGTGATTCGTGTATGTTAGGCAAAAACACCTGACACGGTGTGTCGGGAGTTTTGTCTTGATCTCCGTCTCCGCCGAACCCCTGAGACTGCCTCACTGAACCCCTAGGCTTCGATCAAACCCAGGTTAAGAACCACTGCCCTAACCCAGTCTGAAGTGTGTAACCCTAACCCAGTCTGTAGTCTGTAACTCTAACCCTAACCCTAACCCAGTCTGTAGTCTGTAACCCTAAAACCCTAACCCAGTCTGTAGTCTGTAACGCTAACCCTAATCAAATCTGTAGTCTGTAACTTTAACCCTCACCCAGTCTGTAGTCTGTAACCCTAACTCTAACCCTAACCCAGTCCGTAGTCTGTAACTCTAACCCTAACCCAGTCTGTAGTCTGTAACCCTAAAACCCTAACCCTATAAGCTGGGACTTTATCAGCCACTCTCTGAACTGAAGAAGTCTCTTGGATGAGAGATGAAACGTCTTCAAGAACTTTCTTAACGTCCAGTGGATCGACTCAACAGCTTTTGGATAACCATGACCTGGATGACTGACAACCTACACAGACATCTAAAACCCTAACTCTAACCCAATCTGTAGTCTGTAACTCTAACCCTAACCCAGTCTGTAGTCTGTAACCCTATGTCTAACCCTAACCCAGTGTGTAGTCTGTCGTCTCTAACCCTAACCCAGTCTGTAGTCTGTAACCCTAACCCTAACCCAGTCTGTAGTCTGCAAGTTTAACCCTAACCCAGTCTGTAGTCTGTAACCCTAACCCTAACCCAGTCTGTTGTCTGTAACTTTAACCCTAACCCAGTCTGTAGTCTGTAACCCTAACCCTAACCCAGTCTGTAGTCTGTAACCCTAACCCTAACCCAGTCTGTAGTCTGTAACTCGAACCCTAACCCTAGCCCACTCTGTAGTCTGTAACTGTTACCCTAACCCAGTCTGTAGTCTGTAACCCTAAAACCCTAACCCAGTCTGTAGTCTGTAACTCTTACCCTAACCCAGCTTGTAGTCTGTAACCCTAACTCTAACCCAGTCTGTAGTCTGTAACCCTAACCCTAACCCAGTCTGTAGTATGTTACCCTAACCCTTACCCAGTCTGTAGTTTGTAACTAACCCTAACCCAGTCTATAACCCTAACCCCTAACCCTAACCCAGTCTGTAACCCTAACTCCAAACCCAGTCTGTAACCGTAACCCTTAACCCAGTATGTAACTCTAACCCCTAACCCTAACCCAGTCTGTAACCCTAACCCTTCTATGATTTCTATTGTATTTTTATTGTGGCCATTATTTTATTCCATTATTACATTCCACTCCTTCCTGCTCCCTTTTCTTTTCATAAAGGTGCTTTTTTTGCTTTAATATATAAATTGAGCTTGGTTCACATTGCCGGCAGTAAGTCAGACCTGTTCCAGGTGCATGTTGGACTTCAGGGCTGCCCTCTATCACCAGTTATGTTCATAATCTTTATGGACAGAATTTCGAGGCGCAGCCAGGATCCAGAGGGAGTCCGGTTTGGGGACCAAAGGATTTCATCTCTGCTTTTTGCAGACGATGTTGTCCTGTTGGCCTCCTAAAACCTGGACCTTCAGCTACACTGGGACGGTTTGCAGCCGAGTGTGACGCGAGTGTGATGAGGATCAGCACCTTTAAATCCGAGGCCATGGTTCTCGACCGGAAAAGGGTGTTGTGCCCTCCAGGTTGGTGGAGAGTCGTTGACCCAAGTGGAGGACTTTAAGTATGTTGGGGTCTTTTTCATGAGTGAGGGAAGGATGGAGCGTGAGATTGACAGACGGATCGGTGCAGCTTCTGCAGTGATGCAGTCGCTGTATAGGTCTGTCGTGGTGAAGAAGGAGCTGAGTCGCAAGACGAAGCTCTCGATTTACCTGTCAATCTACGTTCCTACTCTCACCTATGGTCAGGAGCTTTGGGTCATGACCAAAAGGACAAGATCCTGAATACAAGCGGCTGAAATGAGTTTCTGCCGTAGAGTTGCTGGGCGCACCCTTAAAGATAGGGTGAGGAGCTCAGTCACCAGGGAGGAGCTCGGAGTAGAGTCGCTGCTCTTCCGCCTCGAGCGGAGCCAGCTGAGGTGGCTCGGGCGTCCTTTCCGGATGCCTCCTGGACGCCTCCCTGGGGAAGTGTTCCAGGCATGTCCTACCGGCAGGAGACCTCAAGGAAGACCTAGGACACACTGGAGGGACTATGTCTCTCTGCTGGCCTGGGAACGCCTCGGGCTCCCCCCGGAGGAGCTGGAGGAGGCGTCTGGGGAGAGGGAAGTATGGGCATCCCTGCTGAGACTGTTGCCCCCGTGACCAGGCCCCGGATAAGCGGTTGATGATGGGTGGATGGATGGATGGATGAATATATATTGACCGTATTTCCCCCATGTGTTCCTCATTCTCCTAACTTTACTTCTCCCCCTCCCAATTTTTATTGCATTAAATTGATTTTAATTCCTTCAAACTCTTGGTTTTATTAATGGCATTTTAAGGTGACCCCACTCCTGGGCCCCATGCGCCACTGAACTTTGTAGTTCCCTTTAAAACATTATGTTTTCAATTTCACCTAACCTGCTCCACTTGGACGTGATGTTTTGGGTACAGGGATGAAGCGAGATGTTTTCCTCATCACAGGAACCCTTTGAAGGTTCATGTTGAGGAGAAGCTGAAATCTCCCACACGGCTGAGAGGCACAGGCCTTAATTTGCCTTCACAAAGGTCATAATGAGCTGAAGCAGCGTGAGCTGTCTATGATAGAGGAATAGAGGCTTGTGTTGTTGATGGCAGCAGCTTTGGTCCATGTGTGAACAATTCTGATGGAAAACTTCTGAGCTTCATGATGCTTTAGCTCTTCACCAGCTTCAGCTCCTAGCAGGCACTGTGCCCTGAGTTCTTTTAGGTCCACTTAAATCACTGAATTGACAACCCATGGAGGAACACACACACACACACACACACATGAACAGCATTAAATCAATACCACTCACAGCTTCGGTGTTTTCTGCACATGCACACTTATAGCAGGGAACAAAACCCGGTGACCATGGTTACCATGGAAACAATTAACATCCATACTAAAGTGTGTCATGTGACAAGTATGGACCAATCACTAAAAGGTTCGTTTGCAAAGCAGCAAATAATCTCTATAATGTCATCGAGACGCTTTGATGCTTTAAGGCTTTGATGCTTTAATGTCTATCAAAGTCAGTTTAGGCTTTTAGAACCATATCACTTGGACAACCACATCACTTTCAAAACCACATCACCTCCAAAACAACATCACTTTCAAAACCACATCACCTCCAGAACAACAGGACTTTCAAAACCACATCACCTCCAGAACAACATCACCTGCAGAACCACATCACCTCCAGAACCACATCACCTCCAGAACCACATCACCTCCAGAAGCACATCACATCGAGAACCACCTTCCCTGCAGAACAATGCCAAACAGGAAGGCCAGAGCTTCTGTCGCAGCTGAGCGTCTGATGATCGAGTCTCAGGCGACTCCTCAACACTTGGATCCAGACGGTAACTTTTACACCATCAGCCCATTTGTGGACTTTTAAAAACTCTCCTCTGAACTAAATATTTTAATATTTATTTAACGTAGCATATTTATATTTTAGGGGTGTTTCACTGAAAATGAATAAAAAAATGCACAAAGTTTGTTTTTATTTTTCATTACAAATCTGCCGGTCAGTTTGAACTTTATTACCTTTGAAATGTCTGTTGATGTGATTAAGTGCTTTAAAAATAAAAGTTGATTTATTGATTGATTAGTAATGACCTGTTGAATGGTGACGATGTTAAATGTGTGATTGATTGTGGAATAATGGTGATGAATAACGTGGATACTGGTAATTGTGCCAAGAAACAAATTAACAAATATCTTTCCAAATTAAACTGTGGTTATTTTCCAGTTGCATGCCATCATCAACATGTGACACGTCATTAACATGTAGTTCTTCTTCATTGACATGACTCTCGGTGAACAGCTGATCCCGTCAGCAGCTTCTGTTGCTCCTCGGAGACGAACAGCAGAGCCAGGAGGAGGAACAGAAGAATGCTCCAGAGGGTAGGAGACCTTCCACTGAAACCTTCTAGTATTTTTTCACCTGCCTCTCCTTTGACTTGTTATGTCATGTGCTGCAGTTCTCCACAAGTCCAACAACTGCTGACTGCAACCTTGTGTTACCTTCCTAACTGTTATTCTCTTCTTCCACACCTGTAAAGGATGAAAATGTAACGCCCACAGCCGAGAACCTGGGCGGGGCACAGGAGCAGGTAGCGGAGGGGAGTCAGAACATCACTGCTGTTGATGGCAGGCTACGTGACCTCCAGGTGAAATACGAGAAGGTCACGATGGCGATGGACGAGCTGCAGAAGAAGCAGGCAGAGATGGAGCTGGAGAGCAGAAGCAGAGAGGAGCAGATTGAACTTCTTCACCAGAGCCTCCACTCCCAGACAGACAGACAGGAGAAGATACTTCAAGAGCACAAGAAGGAGGTGACCCGGCTCAACGACCTACTGGAGAAAAAGGAGCTAGAACTCACGATGGCCAACCAGCGTGCCAGAAAACACAGGAACACCTTGTACAAGCTGCAAGACACAAAGCTGGCCATGGAGCGCCAGCGGGGGGTGGCCGTCATGAGAGAGGAGCAACTAATGGAGATGCTCACCAAGAATGAGGAGGCCTTTACCGGATCCTTGTTTGAGCAGAAGGAGCAGATGGAGGAGCAGCTGGCTGAAAAGGAACAGATGGAGAAGCAGCTGGCTGAGCAAAAGGAGCAGATGGAGAAGCAGCTGGCTAAGCAAGAGCAAATGGAGAAGGAGCTGGCTGAGCAGCTTGAGAAGCAACTGGCTGTCCAGATGGAGCAGATGGAGGAGCAGCTGATTGAGCAGAAGGAGCAGATGGAGGAGGAGCTGATTAAGCAGAAGGACCAGATGGAGGAGCAGCTGGCTGAGCAGAAGGAGCAGATGGAGGAGCAGCTGGCTGAGCAGAAGGAGCAGATGGAGGAGCAGTTGGATGAGCAGAAGGAGCAGATGGAGGAGCAGCTGGCTGAGCAGAAGAAGCAGATGGAGAAGCAGCTGGCTGAAAAGGAACAGATGGAGAAGCAGGTTGTTGAGCTGGAGAAGAAGCTGGTTGAGCAGATGGAGCAGATGGAGAAGCAGGCTGAGCAGAAGCAGATGGAGAAGCAGTTGGCTGAGCAGATGGAGCAAATGGAGAAGCAGATGGAGAAGCAGTTGGCTGAGCAGAAGGAGCTGATGGAGAAGCAGCTGATTGAGCAGGAGGAGCAGATGGAGAAGCAGTTGGCTGAGCAGAAGGAGCAGATGGAGGAGCAGTTGGCTGAGCAGAAGGAGCAGATGGAGGAGCAGCTAGCTGAGCAGGAGCAGATGGAGAAGCAGTTGGCTGAGCAGATGGAGCAAATGGAGAAGCAGCTAGCTGAACAGGAGCAGATGGAGGAGCAGCTAGTTGACGTGAAAGAGGAGGTGCAGAAGGAGAGGGAGGTCCAGTCCTCTGAACAGGACGACGTCCTGCCACAGGTGAGCCTTCTTGTTCTAGATTCACAAGTCTTCACTTCTTTAAGGGGTTCGCATGTTCAGTTGCTATGACTATTCAATAATGTTGCTGTGACTATTTGATAATGTTGCTATGGCTATTTGATAATGTTGTTACGACTATTTGATCATGTTGCTGTGACTATTTGATAATGTTGCTATGGCTATTTGATAATGTTGCTATGGCTATTTGATCATGTTGTTATGACTATTTCACAGTGTTGCTATGACTATTTGATAATGTTGCTATGACTATTTGATAATGTTGCTATGGCTATTTGATAATGTTGTTATGACTATTTGATAGTGTTGCTATGACTATTTGGTAATGTTACTATGACTATTTGGTAATGTCGCTATGACTATTTGGTAATGTCGCTATGACTATTTGGTAATGTTGCTATGACTATGCCGCCTCTTTCTTCTCAGGAGCTCCAGAAAAAGAAGTCAAAGAGGATGAAGAGGAAGAAGCGCTTGTGGGCTAGCCTGTTGTCACGTTTCCAGAGAGAAGACCTTCTTCCCTCTAGACCCCAACCCCTCTGACCATGAAACATCTGGAATCCCCCCCCCCCCCCCAGCCGAACTACTTCAAACTACTTTTGTAGTTTGAAGTACAAAACATGTCTAGATGTGTGATATATTTCTTTTGTGAAATAAATAATATAAGTAAAAAAATAATGGACTTCTGATATCTTGTTTGACACCTGTAATTCTTCTCCTCCTTTGGGCTTTTCCCTTCAGGGGTCGCCACAGTGAATTAGTTGCCTCCATCTAACCCTGTCTTCTGCATCCTCCTCTCTCACACCAACTACCTTCATGTCCTCTTTCACTACATCCATAAACCTCCTCTTTGGTCTTCCTCTAGGCCTCCTGCCTGGCAGTTCAAAACTCAGCATCCTTCTACCAATATATTCACTATCTCTCCTCTGGACATGTCCAAACCATCTCAATCTGGCCTCTGACTTTATCTCCAAAACCTATAACATGTTTGACACCTTTAATTAGCTAGGATATAAGTTCTTGTTTCCAAAGCATCAGACAGAGGCTAGGGTTGGGCTTAGGGCTTGGGGTCAGAGGTTGGGGCTAGGGTGAGCTGATCTTGTTACTGTTTGGGTTAGGGTTAACTGATATTGTTTGAATGAGGTTAAGGGTCAGCTGATAGAGTTGCGATTGGCTGATGGGGCACGGGTTAACTGATGGGGGTAGGGTTTGAGTTTGTGTTGGTTCATGGGTTTATGATTAGCTGAGCGGGATAGGGTTTGGGTTAGCTGATAGGGTTAGGGTTCGGTGTTGGGGTTAGGTTTAGCTGATGGTATTAGAGTTTGGGTTAGGGTTTGCTTATATGGTTAGCTGATGGGGTCTATGGTAAGGGTTTGTGTGAGGATTAGCTGATGGGGTTATGGGTATCTGATGGGATCACAGTTTTGGTTAGTGTTGGGTGATCCTTGACTGCTTCACTGTGTGATCCAGGACCTTTTCATCCTGTCAGGACTTCAGATAGAACCGGTTCTAATTCATCCGGTCTGACCCTCATGTCCAAGATCACTGGTGTCAGGACTTCTGTTTACATATTAAATCTGGTTTCTTGTTCTAGTTCCTGTTGTCCTTCATGTTCGCTGTGATTCTTCTGAAATATTCAGGTTTGAGCTTTGTTCACATTTTCAGTTCAGGACGTTGTAATAGTTCAAGAATAAAATGAATCCTCTGAAACACAACTGGTAGCGACTTCAAAAACCAAAGAGTCTCTGAGAGGCTGACGCCAGAGAGGCCCCGGGGCCTTCCTTTGTCAGACGCGCTTCAAGGAAAAATCACTGCCCAACTAAAGAATATGTTTAACTTTTTATTAACGAAAAAGAATAATCAACTCATGAAACTGTGCACAAACTCATAATGGAAGTGATCACAGAATGCAGTGTAGCGATAAGAGCGATTAGAGCGGAAATGGCGTTCAGTCAAGAAAAATACAGCAACCCCGCTCACCCCCCCTCCACAGGTGAGCAGGTGCTCCTACT